>JBAMBR010003042.1:0-65386 GCA_037044475.1 Zaprionus obscuricornis | reverse complement strand
GGCCTGTGGTAGTCGCCAGACTCAATTGAAGAAGATATATACAGTCATACATACATATACTTGTACACATGTTCATACTTATGTATATGTAAAATTATTATAGCTTGATTTTAGAGTACTACGAAATTATGTTTTATGAAAACCTGCAAATAAATTTGTATAAAACAATTTAAAATATAAATCAAATTATTGCTAATTTACAACATGAATATCTGAGCTTAAGTAATTTCAGCTTCACAATGGGGAAATAAAGTTCATAGCAAAGTTCAATTATTATATTCGGAAAACAACTGTTTGTTTATTTTTATCATTTATTGAAATAATATTGACACAATTTTATAAACAAATATTCGGCAAAAAAAAAAAAATGTTTTCAACAAAAGCGTCCTCGAATTTTTTGATCAGTATAACATTTATTTCAAAAATTACTGGAAACGAGCAAGTCAAAAAATTATTTAATATGAATACTGGATTAATTTTTGACAATAAACTTATCATTTTATTGCTATCTGTAATTAATATTATTTATGGCCAATTATTTACAACGCAAGGTGCATTTTTTTATTGCAACTATTTAAATTGCAATTTTTTTTTCAATTTTAATAAATATTTGTGCATTTTAACAGCGTCTAATAAATGTCATGATGTTTGCCCGATTGTCTATCGTGTCGTTTGTGCTCTACATAACGGTTGTTTACGAACTTTTGTCAGCAGCTGTGTGATGCGAATGTACAATTGCAAGTATCAAAAGGGTAAGTAACTAGACTCTCTGTGCATATTCAACTATTTCTTTGCTCTGTCTCTTTGCATTGCATGTAAAAGCTTTAACATATGTATGCCTTCTCTCTCCTTTAAGATTATCGTATCATCTCTCAACGAGCCTGCGAATTTATAAGTAATGATGAACTTCGAAAGCTTGAACTCTAGCGACAATAAAACAAAGCAGCTACAAAGTATACACATTCAATACACAAGATGGCGCCAGTGTTCAGCGCATGTGCTTAAAGAATTTTACTCGTATTTTGTGGCTGCTTTTCAGAAGATTTCACATGCATACAAATCTATATATACATACATATATATTGTACTTGTGTTTTTCTGTGTAACTCTCACTGGCTTAGTACTGTAGTATCGTAACGCCACAACTAACAAAAAAAAAAAATAAGTGATTTATATATTTAATCGCAAGTTTCCAGTTTTCAAAACCAACATCATTTTTTCGTGCTCCAGTACTTCAAAAAAAAAAAAACAAAAAAAGAAGCGAATTTCTATAAAAAAAAAAGTATTATCAATTAAAATTCCCAAATGCCGATATAAGCATTTAATTGTAAAAGGACTAAGAGAAATTATATATAAGAAAACTCTGACAACGACAAGCAAAAAAGCAAAAGAAAAGAAAACTGGAAACAGCAGCAGCAAAAGTCCAAAGCTCCCCAGGTCCCATCCCTCAAAATTGGATAAAGGCGCAACATTTTCTTAATTAACCTATTGCTCTCCTTGTGTGGCGATTTTAGGAAAAGGTCAGTTTTTATATGTGTGTGTGTGTGTCTGTTTTGTATATTGTTTAAAAAATGAAAAAAACTAAATCTAAATCTAAATTGAAAATGAAATTATCAATCTGCGCATTATTTATGTATAACAATTCAATGTCCCCGTCTATGGGGAAAGTGTCTATGTGTGTGTGCGTGTGTGTGCAATGTCTGTGTGTTTTTGTAGCATACATATTTGTACGTACATACATACATATATGCATATGGATGTGTGTGTGTATCAATCTCATTGTTGCCTTATGTATCTCATAATTAGTGTGAGTAGATAATATGAAAGTTTATAAGAAAAATCTATGTACATATGTATGCATGTGTGTGTATGTGTGTGTTTGTGTATAAGAAATCTCTGAAGTTATAAGCGTCTTACACGCAAGAGAAAATCTACACATGCATACATATCTATATATGTATATATGTATATATGTATATATGTATATATGTATATATATTTGAATACATAAACATACACAAAAATATTTCTATGTATGCATGTGTGTGTGTCTGACTATATGTATATATAAGAAATATACATAGCTATTTAACACATATGCATATGTATGTATGTATGTATGTATGTATATGTACAATTTCTCCTATTTGCCGCCCGCTGGTTAAAAATATCAATTCCTCAATGACCTAGACCTAGACCTAGACACCACACAAAAGATTAAAACGCCGCCAAGTGAGTAATGTGCCATGCCATGCACATCCCATAAGGAGGTGTGCTACGATGTGATGTTATTTAAACTGCGCATTCACCAATAAACTACACACACACACACATGTATGCACATTCACATGTAACTGTTTAATTGAACAACAGTTAACTTAAATAACAATGAGAATATTATAAAAAAAAAAGGATTAAAGAAAGTTGGAGGAGCGTTAATTCTACGACTACATTGTTTATCATATGTTATAAAACTTATCACTTCAACAAAGAAATATTTTCTTCTATTAAAATATATTAACTGGCACAAAATTAATTTTTAAAATTCGCTTTTGTTCATTGCACAAATTTAATACTAGCGCCCTCTATTGTAAATAAAATTAACAGCCATCTGATCTCTCTTGTGGCGATAAGTAATAATAATCGATAACTTCAGTGTATATAAATTTTGTGAAATTTCTTACTCGTTAGCACAGCTTAATGTATTTATGTCAAAAATAGCGCAAAAAAAATATCTAAATGTAAACAATTTTATGATTTTTGCCACATAGAAAAATGTTGGGTACAGTTGCGCCATCTATCGTTAGACTTATAAATCTAAAATACACTTGAAGTTGGTTGCGCAGTTGCATCGATAAATCTTTTATTATTTATCGAGGTTAATACAAGTAAACATTTATTAGTTGCGGCCGCAAGTATGATATGTTTTTAGCAATATTTATAAAGCAAAATAGATAACATTTTTTTTTTTTTAAACAACGAGTTAATAAAAAAAAATAAATAAAACTGGATTCTTGAAGGAAAAACGTAAGTGTTTATATATATATATCGTGTGTGTGTATATGTATGCGCGGATGATTTCTCATTTGTCAGTGACAAAAAAAAAAATCCTGTAAGAAAAGTGTAGTCATAAAAAAAAAAAAAAAACGTAAGCCCTTGGTCATAATTATGATACTTCCGTTATTGTGTCATCTGCATATGTGTGTGTGTTTGTGTCTAGACAGTGTGTTGCTTATAATAGTATCTAAATGTCTTATCGCAATACAAATTAAAATTAACAAGCAGACGCCGCCGCAATAAATTTACATATGGAATTTAAAACATTCTAATGTGCCACAAAATGACAGGTGAAGGCACAATCCACAGATCAAAGTGAACTTTTTCTTCTCTTTTACCCCTTTTCTTAAGAATATTTGTGACGATTCAAGAAAGACAACAACAAACACAGTAAAAGACAAAAAAAAAAAAAATAAGATAGCGAATATAAAGAAAGAATGGCGCACAATACCATAAAAAAAAAGCAAGATTGGAGACGAACTGGCAAATTTGTAATGAATCAGAACTCTGACCATCATCACATCACAATCATCGTCGTCGTCGTTCTGCTGTGTACTGCTAGCTGTACTTCTTTGTCGCGTTATCTTATAATTTGCGAACAATTGAAGAAAGTGAAAACAGTGGAAGAAGATTGAGTGCAAAGCTTAAGCTTAAGCAGCAGTAGCAGTAGCAGCAGCAGCATGCAAATTATGTTTTTTAACTAGCATTAAGATGAATCAGCTTTTTATATATTATGCTTCTTATCATTGTAGGCAAAAACAACGAATTCCACTAATTGTGGCTGCTGTTGTTGTCGCTTTGGCATACTTCTGGGCAACGTATTGTCGCCAGCGACCGCAAGACTGGGCAAAATTATGAACTTGTGCTCTTCGGCTGGTGCAACAGCATCGACTACATCGCTCTCATCAACAGGACACGTTGATAATAACGATAGTGGACCTCCAGAGGCAACATATTGCTTTGGTGGTGGTGGTGGTGGTGGCGGCAGTGGCAGCGGTGGCACAGCTGGTACAGATATAGCAAGCAATTATAATAGTCGAAGTGCAATCAACGGTAGTGGAGGCGGCGGCGGCGGCAGCGGCAGCGGTGGCGGGAACAGCGGTGGCAGTAATACATTAAACTTAACACAACACAACGAAAGTAACGTAATTATGCCGCCCGAAACACGACCCAAAATGGTAACGGTTAAACATCCGGAATCCAATAAACCGAAACCAACAACAAAAAAAATTGTTAAAAATATACAAGCTGATCAGGATGTTATCAAAGCATTGCAACGATGTCGCGATGAAGGTAAAATATCCTATATATATATATATATATTTATTAATATATTATGCTAAAATATTAATTATAAATTTTGCAGGTATTAAACGCTTAGACCTCAGCAAATCATCAATAACAGTGCTTCCCACAACAGTCAAGGAATGCGTACATCTTACAGAACTTTATCTCTATAGCAACAAAATCGGACAGCTACCAACAGAAATTGGTTGTCTAGTGAATTTACGCAATTTAGCCTTAAATGAAAATTCACTAACATCGCTACCCGAATCCTTAAAACATTGCACACAACTTAAAGTATTGGATTTGCGACATAATAAACTTGCCGAGATACCAGCTGTTATATATCAATTACGTTCATTGACAACACTATATCTGCGTTTCAATCGTATTACAACTGTTGCCGATGAATTGCGTCAATTGATAAATTTAACAATGCTAAGTCTGCGAGAGAATAAAATTAAAGAATTGGGTAGTGCAATTGGTGCACTTGTTAATTTAACAACATTAGATGTATCGCACAATCATTTGGAACATTTACCGGAAGATATTGGAAATTGTGTTAATTTGAATGCACTTGATTTACAACATAATGAATTATTAGATATACCAAATAGTATTGGTAATTTAAAATCATTGGTACGTTTGGGATTACGTTATAATCGATTGAATTGTGTGCCAATGTCATTAAAGAATTGTAAAAGTATGGATGAATTTAATGTTGAAGGTAATGGTATAACACAATTACCAGATGGCATGTTAGCAAGTTTAAGTGCATTAACAACAATAACATTGTCACGTAATCAATTTACAAGTTATCCAACTGGTGGACCAGCACAATTTACAAATGTTTATAGCATCAATTTGGAACATAATCGTATTGATAAAATACCATATGGTATATTTTCACGAGCGAAAGGTTTAACAAAATTAAATATGAAAGAAAATATGTTAACAGCATTGCCATTAGATGTTGGCACATGGATAAATATGGTTGAATTAAATTTGGCAACAAATGCATTACAAAAATTACCCGATGACATTATGAATTTACAAAATTTAGAAATACTTATATTATCAAATAATATGCTCAAAAAGATACCAAATACAATTGGTAATTTACGTAAATTACGTATATTGGATTTAGAAGAGAATCGAATTGAAGTATTACCACATGAAATTGGTTTATTACATGAATTACAACGTTTAATATTACAAACAAATCAAATAACAATGTTACCCCGCAGCATTGGACATTTAAGTAATTTAACGCATTTAAGCGTTAGCGAAAACAATCTACAATTTTTACCAGAAGAAATTGGTTCATTGGAAAGTTTAGAGAATTTATATATTAATCAAAATCCAGGATTAGAGAAGCTGCCATTTGAATTGGCATTGTGCCAAAATTTAAAATATTTAAATATTGATAAATGCCCATTGGGCACTATTCCGCCCGAGATACAAGCTGGTGGGCCATCATTGGTTCTGCAATGGCTTAAAATGCATTCACCGTATCGGCAAATGTGAGATGTGGATGGCGTCTGGCGTACCGTCTATGTGGGCAATGATTACTATCAACAGTATGATGAGCTACAGACTGTGCAACAGACGCACGCTGATGATGCAAGCGAACGGCGCTAACTTTTTTCTAAAGACCAGACAACAACAAATTTTGGTATGGGGAAAACAACTGCCGCTGTGTTGGCTGGCAAAATTGATAGCTTTAAAGTGTTTTATGCCAAGTATTTTAGCAGAAATTTTGATTTTTATCTAATTGCTAATTGCTAAATATTTGGTATTATATTTTCACTTTCACAGCAGACGACGACGACGAGACGACGAAATAGAATTTGATTTCAAAGTTTTTTTTTTACTTTTAAAAATTGTCTCTAAGCTAGTCATAATTTTTTTTTTAATTTCTTTTTTTTTTTTTTGAAATGAATGAAATTCAAATTTCAATTTTGCTTCAATTTTATATATTTTGATTTATTGTTTAATTTTTACTTTAAGCTTTAAAGACATAAACAAAGCCAATTGTAGAAAGAAAACAAAAAAACAAAACGAAAAGAAAAGAAAAAGCAAAGCGAAATCGAATGTTCAAAGCCATAAAAAAAAAACAAAAAAAAAAGATAAGAAATACGCAAACGCCAAGGAATTGTTTGAATAATAATAATAATAAAAAAAATAAAATATATATAAATACATAAATATATATATATAAATATATACTCATTTAACATAATGCTACATTTGTACAAGCAAAAGTAAAAGTAAAAAAAAACAACAAAAGAAAAAGTATTAAAAAAAAAATAATAATAATATTAAATGATTATTGAATGAATGCAATGCAATGAAGTTATCGCAGCTTTTTTGCATGTTTATTCACATTTTCACACTGATGTATAACTTAATGTCTTATTGTACATATATATATATATATATATATATATATACATGTTCATCATATATATGTATTTACTTAATCATAAAAAAACAATTTGCTTGTAGTGCAAATGAAATATAAAAATATATGAACAAAAAAAATTATAATAATAAATATGCTTAAATATAAAATATGTAATTACAGCTACATAATATATATATATATATATATATATAATATATATATATATATACATACGATATATATATATTGAATGTTTGAAGTGCTGTTAACTAAATGAAAATAGCAGAATAATAGTATTATGATTATGATTATATATATATATATATATTTATTTATATGTGTATGTGTGTGTGTGTAAACAGATATTAATAATACTCTCGTTAAATATATATATATTTATATATATATATATATATTTATATATATATATATATATATTTATATTTGTATGGCAAAAACAAAAGTCTAGACAAAAAGTTTGCATATAATTATTGTATTGCCACTAAAATTGATAAGCAAAGCTAACAAATTAACAGTATTTGCATACATAATTATCAAGAATGTCTGACGAATAACTGAATTATGCTTCTATATAAATATATATATATATATATATATATATATATATATATATATATATGCATAATATATATATCGCTATATAAATGTTAAATTTGTGACTACACTCAGCATTGAGAACTTGTCTCCTTTTTTTTTAGCATTGCACTATCTATTATTTTATCATTATTATTATTATAATGTCAAGTGTTTTTAAAACACTGAAATTTATTTGCTTTTATTTTTTTTTTATAATTTTTATGTGTGCATAAAAAAAAAAAAAAAAAACTTGAACAACAATCTAATCAACGAAACTGAAACTTTAACTAAAGATTATAAAAAAAATATAAAAAAAACAGCACATAGGCGTAAAAATAATAAATATGAGCTAATTTTACATACATACATATGTACAATTAATTTTTAAGAAAACACTATGTATATACATACATACATACATATGTATATGTATATGCATACAGACTTACATACATCAATATAAATATATAATATATATAGCATATAGCAAAACGTTAATACAAATATTTACATATATAAATATATACATCACTTACACATAACATACACTTTTTTTAATATTGGAATAGTCAAGTATGAAATTGAAATCAGTTAAATCGATTGAAGCATTATTTTCTATATATAACTGATGAAACTCAAAAAAAAAACCTTGAATACAATCTTCCGGTAAACTTCTCCAGCTACATATCGTACAATCAGGATACAAAATAACTATGTATGCATGTATGTATGTATGTATGTATATACATCATTTTTTGTTAGGCTACAAATGATGCCAATCATAAAAAAAAAAAAAAAAATGTACAATTAATACATACATATGTGTACATATAATTATGTCTATGTATGTATTAATATAATATATGTATTAAATGCTGTCAAGTTAATTGAAATGTAAGTAATTTACGGTTATATTAAGTCGTATGTAAACAGAGCAAACTATGTATTTGAAAAAAAAAAAAACAAAAACAAAACAACAAAAAAACAAAAACAAATAAATATTATGTTAAAATTCATCGTTAAACAAAAACAAAAAAAAAAAAAAACCCAAAATGAGCAAGTCAAGGCTTGAAAGCTTTTCATTTCTACATACAGAACGTTTGTGCGTAATACTTGCAAAGTTCAGCTTGAAAGCTTTTCATTTCTGCATACTCGTATATAGAACGCACACAGAACGTTTGTGCGTAACACTGGCAAAGTTCAGCTTGAAAGCTTTTTTTTGTATGCGAGCATTTTAAGTTGAGCTAAGAGTGAGTGTGAATTTGTGCGCGTAAGGTTAAACATTACATTGTTACTCTGACTCTTTGACACTTGTTCTCTCTCTCTCTTTGATATTTTCTTTGTAAGCGCGATAACACAAAGGTGCAAATAATATTTTGCAAGTCAGTCCGTATGAAAAATAAGGCCATAGCACTTTAGATAAGACAATACTTTTAATATAAAACAAAAGTTACTCTACACATAACGTACTTACACAAATTTTTAATGCGTTACATTTGAAGTATTAAACAGAAGAAAAGAAAAAAATAAAATTAAAAAGATAATTAAGACAGAATTTATTCATCGCTTACTGTGCTGCTCTTTGTTCTTTACAGTATTATACACTGTAAAGCTTGTGCATAAGTATGTGTGTGTGTGTGTGTGTGTTTGTATATGTAAATAAGAGAATTTTCAATAACAGATAAGAAATGACTTTAAAAGTGAGGCCTGTTTTCTAAGGCTCCGCAGTATGAATAACGCTCAGAATCACAGTGCACTTCCGTAATTGATAATATATTATTTTCTTTTGTGTTGTCGATCAGGTTAATAATAATAATACCAATATGAATATAACAAGTTCATTGCTATTATTATGTTTATGTATGTGTACATATTTTACCAATACATTGTCATATTCGGCACATCGCGATGCACAAATTATTTCCGAATATAAGCGAACATTGATGCTTAATCATGCTAAGATCGCACGACAATTGGTACATCGCGCAAATTGGGCAGCTGTTGGCACAATATCAACGGAACCATTGGTGAAAGATTTTCCCATTGTTAATATAATATCAATCGATGATAATAATGAAAAAAATAATTCAACGGGCATTATACGATTTCTATTAACTGATTTGGATTTTACGGGCAAAGATTGGCAAAAAAATAATAAAGTAACATTCATGTTTTCCGATGATCAAACATTAAATTGTAAAAATGCTAATATTGATCCCATGGAGCCTGTTTGTGCTCGTGTTATGATTAGTGGACAAGTGAAAAGGGTAAATTTTGATCTTTGAAAGGCAATGTGATGTACATATATGTATAACTGTTATTAAATACCGTTACATTTTACAGCTTGCACAAAATGCTCCTAGCTACAAGACAGCGCTTGACATATTTATCAATCGTCATCCTGCTGCCGTTAATTGGATCAAAGGTAAATTAACAGTTGTAGCTTTAAAATTTGGATTATTTGCTAAAGCTTTGATATATAATTTTCTATTTGCAGAACATAATTTTTACCTCTGTGAGCTGAATATACAAAATATATTTGTACTTGATTTCTATGGTGGTCCGCATAATGTTAATGCCTCCGATTATTATGCTATTAATCTTTGAGTGATAAACTTTTGATATATACTCTAAGTTAATGAAATACTTGACGCTTAAAAAAAAAGAACAACGATTAACTGTAATTAATAAATAAATAACTATATACAAATAAATAAATAAATGTTGGTTAAATATTTATTTTTAAACTATTTAGTTTGACTCGGTTTTTTTTTTTTAATTCTATTATAATTTTCAAAAATATGGAATATCCAGAACGTTACGTATGTGTTGTTCCCGGCATTACGCATAATGTGGCATCAATTTTTTGCAGATGCGGCAGTATGTCGCGCAATTTGGATCGATAACGCACATCTGTGGCAACTGGATTATGCTCCAAATAAATCGTTTGCAATGATATGTTTGCTTTTAACACTTCAAGATTTTTCCAGTTATCAATGCCATTATCATTTAACCAGATTTCCTCCAATTGCTGTAGTAATTCCAGATTATTGATTATTTTTAATCTGTTTTTAGCTAAATCAAGAGTGTCTAGATTTTTGTTCTCCGACAGATTCTCAATAGTTTCAATACCATTCTCTGATAGATATAATTCTCTTAAATTAACCAATTTTTCAAGATTCTCAATCTTTATAATACGATTTGCTTGCAGGCTTAGTATTTCCAGATTAACTAATGTATCAAGATTTTCAATTTTTCCTATTTTATTTTTACCTAGAAATAGCTGCCGCAAATTCACCAAACTTTCCAAATTCTCAATTTTCTTTAACTTGTTGTCTCCCAACTCCAACATTGTGAGATTTGTTAGCATGCCAACATTCTCAATAACTGTAATCTTGTTAGCAACAAAATAAAGTTTCTCCAATTTTAACAGTTTGTCCAAGTTTTCAATTTTGGTTAGACGATTGAAACTTAGATCCAATATTTCAAGGTTATCCAATTCCTCCAGGTTCTCGATTTTAGTGAGTTGATTATCGTAAAGTTCCAGCTCTACGAGTGTTTTTAGCATTTGCAAGTTTTCAATCTTTTTAATGAGATTCCATCGTAAATACAATCGCTCAATATTAACAAGAGGCTCAAAATTCTCCAGCTTATCGATGCGTCGATGATTCAGATCAAGTTCATAACATTCTGGATCGATCATCACAATTTCCTCAATGGATGCAACCATCTCACCTGGTATTATCTGCATGCCTGCTGTTTGTTTTGTCTCGGCACTTTTTGTTGTTGCGTTATCGCCGTCCGCCATATTCATATGAATGTTTTTTTTACTTGATGAGATTTATGTATAATTACAATTTCTAAATGCCGCCTGGCCTGCTTGCCGATTTTCTTGTTGCTATTCTGTCTAATGTGACCAAGTGTTGGAAAATGCTTAATTAATTGACACAGAGTTGCAATACATTCGTGCCTAGTACGCAGCTATTTATTTGCATTGAGCAAAATGTATATGAATATGTGCAATAATTAAAGAAAATATATGAAAACAAGCTCAATGATATATATTTGTTTATAATTAATATTATTTATAAATATTAATAATAAATATTTAACAATTATTATTTATATTTTTTATGGTATGTTTTGCTTGCGTACATTGCTTGTTTGTCAGCGTACAGAGCTGATCAGTTGTGACTTTGTGTTTGGAATGCTACTGTAACAACGCGTGCGGCGTATTTGTAGCCAAACAATTTACTTTAATGTAAGTTACAAATACATTCAACTATCATGAAGAGGCGAGACTACAGGTTAGATAAATACCCTTTATATATGTATATGTATATATATTGTTGATTATATATAAATATAAAATGCATTTAGAAACTAAAACGCAATCATGTCGACGGGGTTAAAGTGTCGCAATTGCGGCTCTAATGAGATTGAGGAGGACAATGCTCGCGGTGACCGCGGTAGGTGAACTTTTCACATTATTGTATATGAATATATTTGTAATAAATACTTTTGCTTAATATAGTGTGCATGAACTGCGGCTCTGTGCTAGAGGATTCGCTCATTGTATCGGAAGTACAATTTGAAGAAATGGGCCATGGAGCCGCTGCCATTGGACAGTTTGTTTCTGCTGAATCTTCAGGCGGTGCTACTAATTATGGCTATGGTAAATTTCAAGTGGGCTCCGGCACAGAATCTCGCGAGGTGACCATTAAGAAAGCCAAAAAAGATATAACATTACTTTGCCAGCAGCTACAGCTGACACAGCATTATGCAGATACGGCGCTTAATTTCTTTAAAATGGCCTTAAATCGACACTTGACCCGTGGCCGTAAAAGTACACACATCTATGCCGCCTGCGTATACATGACCTGCCGCACCGAAGGCACCTCACGTAAGTGTGGCAGCTTGCCAACAAGTTTTCATCTAAAGAATCAATAAAAATTCTATTTGCATTTTTATAGATCTACTTATCGATATTAGCGATGTGCAACAGATTTGTTCATATGAGTTGGGACGTACATACCTGAAGCTGTCGCATGCGCTCTGCATAAATATACCATCAGTCGGTGAGTAATAAAACCTTACTTGTGCTTAGCATATAAACGAAGAAGATGCTTTGGACATCCTAGAATTTATTGGGCATCCTGGAATGTATTGGGCGTTCTAGAATATATTATGCAGTCTGGAATATATTGGGCATCCTCGAATATATTATGCATCCTGGAATTGGGCATTCTAAAATATTTTGGGCATCCAAAAATATATTGGACATCCTAGAATTAATTGGGAATCCTAAAATATATTGGACACTCTATAATATATTAGGCATAGTAGAATGTAATGGGCATCCTAGAATATTTTGGGCATCCTAGAATATATTATGCATCCTAGAATATATTGGGCATCCTAGAATATTTTGGACATCCTGGAATATATTGGGCATCCTAGAATATTTTGGGTATCCTAGAATATATTATGCATCCTAGAATTAATTGGGCATTCTAAAATATATTGGACATCCTATAATATATAAGGCATAGTAGAATGTATTGGGCATTCATGAATATATTGGACATCCTAGAATTAATTGGGCATCCTAAAATATATTGGACATCCTATAATATATTAGGCATAGTAGAATGTATTGGGCATTCATGAATATATTGGACATCCTAGAATTAATTGGGCATCCTAAAATATATTGGACATCCTATAATATATTAGGCATAGTAGAATGTATTGGGCATCCTAGAATATTTTGGGCATCCTTGAATATATTGGGCATT
This sequence comes from Zaprionus obscuricornis, assembly GCA_037044475.1. Lineage (NCBI taxonomy): Eukaryota > Metazoa > Arthropoda > Insecta > Diptera > Drosophilidae > Zaprionus > Zaprionus obscuricornis. The sequence goes on along the minus strand of JBAMBR010003042.1, from coordinate 52,243 downwards.
GTAGAATGTATTAGTCATCCTAGAATATATTGCTTATCCTTGAATATATTAGGCATACTAGACTGTAGCTGCAATTAGCAGCAGTGTGCAGGTGAAACTTGAGTATTGCTTTCATATATTTTCCTAAAATTCTTCCGAGCTTTTAGCAGCTATGATCAGCCACGCCTTAAACTGTGCATGATAAGCTTCTTCTGTCCATGATAATGAATTTAATGAGATTGCATTTAAGTTAAAGTTGAAAACTTATTATTTTTTTATTATTAGTCATATTAATGTAAAGTTATAAAGATTGAAATATGATCGATAAACAAGATTATGAGATTAACATTAGCTTATTTATGAAAAGAAAAACAAAAATGCAACAAAAAAAAAAAACAAGAAAATGATTCATAGACAAAGCAACTTGAAATGAAACTTAATTTGTTGCGTATTGCAGCCTAGAAATAATTGCATTCTAGTCTTAAATTAAGAGAATCTTTAATTGATGATAAAAATTCTAATTAAATTATTTTTTTTTTATTTTTTGCTACACAGTTTAATATATATTTATATAGAAAGAGAGAGAAATAGAGTATAACTTTTGAGTGTTTTTTTTTTTTTTTTATAACTTTTGAAAGATTTGGAAGATTTATGTCTTATGCGCTGAGCTACAAATAATATTTTGTATATATAATATATTTTTTTTATTATTATTATAATATATGTTTAACATGGCTTTCAAATTCGTTTTGCATACGCTTCAACATTGTCGTAATATACTCTTTAAGTGTATATGAATTATTATAATATATATATATATAGATATATATGCATGTATATTAATAATGCTGGCAAAAATAGTTTCGCTATATATTTTGCAGTTTTCTTTGATTGATGGACAAGATTATCATATCATTTATTTATTGTATTTCTTAAACTTGACTGATTGCCCGTTGTTTATTCACTTTGCTTACCATTGACCATGCCCACTTTTTATTTTTTTTTTTTCTATATTTTCCCCATTTAAAACTGAGCTTACATTTTTGTACACTACGCAGATAATAGTTCAATTTTTAATATGATTTTTTTTTTTTTTTTTTACTTTTTTTGGGGTTAATTTAAAACTAGAACGTTTTCTACATTATAAAGAGATATCGATCAGTGTATATATATATATATTTATATATATGCTGCTTCTATATATATATATATATTTCTATATTCCTTAATAATCCAATTTGTTTTGCGTTGTTGCATTGAAAACCCAAGAGTTTCTATTCTGTGCTTGTTGCTGCTGTTGTGTTGTTGTTGTTGTTGGTCTTTTCTTCTGCGCTTGCTGGCGATAATAACATGCACCTTGCCACTCAGCGCAATAAAGCTGCGCGCATCAAGTATTATTCCCATTGCTAACTGCTGCTGCTGCTGCTGCATTAAGATTCAATTCATCGGAAGCATTATTCACATTGCTGCCGCCGCCACTACTGCCACTGCTACTGCTGCCGCTGGGATTAACTGCAGCAGTTGTAGTTGCATTGCTTCCACTTGCTATAATCGTAGCAGGACCACCGCCTATAGGCGTGGCACATATTGAATTTGTTGGCGAATTTAAAGCCGTTACGGTTGTTGGTCCATAAAATATTAATTCAGGTATTTGTCCACCTTGTACACCAGTGCCATTGGTGCTCTCCGATGAGCATTGAAATTGGAATGTTACATTACCCATCAAAACTTCTGACATGCCTTCCTGTCCAAAGAAACTTAGCTCATTGCCATCTAAGATAACTGAGGCAGTATAATAGCATTCGGGTTCAATTTGTATGGGATTATCGAAGAAGACATGGAAAGTATTACTTGAGCCATCGGAAAAGAATTTTGTATCGTTTTCAGCTAGTGTGCGTCCCAAACGTTTTAGCTCAATTTTAACATTATAATTAGCTGCACCCGTCGATGAGCCATACAATCCAAAGCCGACAATGAATATGCTAAGGGAATTGAAAAAATAAAAAAAAAAAAAGAAATGTATAATTTTAATCTGTCTCTGTCTCAATGATTTGACTTACCGTCGATCGACTGAGAATTGTATAGAATCACAACGGCCACGATAACGCCATTGATTTGCACGATAAGCGCATGACTGAAACCTATGGCAAACTTGTGTCTTAAGTCCAGCACGTGGTCGTGTTGGAAAACTCATGTTTGGCTTTACCTTAGCCGTAAAATGTAGAAACATATCAATTGTCTCTTGAGATGTTAAAATTCCAGTTTGTGCCACACCATTGGCAAATTCCTCTAATGACATTGTTGGTATACGTATTAAATGCAATGCTTGTCCTAATACACGTCGCTTATTCTGTGATGTTTCATCAATGCTCATCTTTTCACAGGCATTCATGGCCCAATTTAGGGCTGCCTCAAATAAATGTATTTCTTTGCAGTTAAGTGTTTCACGTGATAAAATTGATTCAAATGTTTTAAGATCAATATCAACAAAATCTTCAGATTTAACTGCCATCTCGGCCTGGGCATCGATTACTTCCCAGCAACGTTGCATCAGTTCGGGCTCCTCGAATAGACGCGATTGACTGAGAAGTAGACAGGCGTTTTTTGCCGTCAATTTCACTTCTAAATAGTTAACACAGGCACGTGCCAAATGTGGAACAATATATTTTTTGGCTGCATATAATGTGGCCAAAATGTGTTCTGGTTCCAATTTGATTTCATCACAATATAAATATCTGCAAGGTAATTAGAGCTATAGTTAATATTACGTGAAATTTGTTGCTTCACTTACCTTAGCAACGTTAGAAAAGCTGTAGGCTCCACATCAGGCACCTTAATTTCTTGTTTATTCTCAGCCAAACCGCCATAGAACATGGCAAAGAACACTGAGCTGCCTGTTGCCAATATATATTTGTGCGCAGGTATAGTTTGTATCGGATCATAATCTAAGTACAAAAATTTCAATTATATTTCTTTCTTTCCCTGTCTGTCTGTCTGGCTGCTTGTCAACTTACCAAAGTCACTGCCCACAACAAACTTAACATCCGATAAAAGTTCATTGTTAAACATAGCTGCATTACGTTCCAGCACTGTTGCCTTGCTTGCCTGCCAATTGGGATCAGCTGTATCGATGGCATTGGAAGCACCAACAGCGGCATAGCTGCTATTGCTGCCAGATGCACATACATATGAACCGCTGCCACTATTTGGCGTTGTCGTTGCATTTGCTACAGCAGCAGCAGCTGCAGCGGCTGATGCAATGCTTGCTGCCGCCACTGTAGCTGAACCAGAAGGTAAACAAAATGTATTGGATGCACCACCAGTACTGGGTGATGCCAGTGGCGATGATGGTGCACTAATTGGTTGTGTTATTTGTATATTTTGATCAGCGGCACTTGCTCCACTAGCACTGGCAGCAGTTCCACTGATGCCGCGCTGTTGTTGCTGCTGCTGTTGTTGCTGCTGATGATTGTGCGGTGGTGAAGGCAACAAGCCGATGAATGCATCGTTATTTATCTCCACTGTAAAAAGATAAAAATTATTAAGATTATTAAGCGTTAAATATATGATAATAAATTTTTTAAAGTACAGTGAAAACCGCCATAGGTAATGCCATATCTATATGTGTGCCACTGTGGACACCTTGAGTTGCAACGATTGACAGCACGCACTTCTCCTTCCACTACAGCAATGCGTCGTGGCTGCAGCAATGGTAGCGCTCCATTTATCATCGAGTCGCCCATTATCCAAAATTATCAAAAATAAAATTATAAAATACACTTGAAAACTTTGCACAGCAGCTGCAGCTTAAGCTTCTCCCGATTTGAGTATAATTAATAATAATAAACTGTAATATGTTTGTTTATCTCCTAAAAGCGTTTTTTTTTTTTTTCGTTTTTTGCTATACTTTATGAAACTTTGAAATGTGTTACTATGATCGTTATAAAAATTGTTTATGCTTTTGTTAAATCTACAATTTCAACTTATAAAGAAAAACGCAAAAATAATATTTACCTTTCATCATCCCCGCCCTCTTTACAAATGCAAACAGACAGACACATGCATAGATATGCACGTACAAATGTCGTCACTTAGTTTTGTGAAAAATCGATAACACAGACACACATACACACACACACACACAGAAATATTGTAGCAACGCACTGCACCTGCTTAACAGCACATCATATTATTATTCTTTCTATTGGGATGCTGTACTCTTACCATCTATCCAACTGCCATTCAGGTGCGAATGTGACACAGTTTCTTGATTGCGCTTATTCGTCGATTTCAATGAGAATCGATTCAAGGCGTTGTTGTTGTTGCTATTATTATTATTACTATTATGGCTACTGCTGGCCATGACGACGTCTCGTTTCGTTTTGATCTCAGTATAGAATAGAATTTTCAAAATTGTAAGAACACTTTATTCTTGCTTAGTTTGCGACTTTTTGTGCTTAAATAAAACTCTTTCAATAATAACAAGTTATTTTCAAGAGTCAACACTTTTCTTTTGCCATTTTTAAAAGTAAAAGAGAGAGAAAAAGAAAAACTTTTTATTTTTGTCTGTGCATTGGCTCGAAAGATGTGTCTGGTTGTCTGGCAAATCGATAGTTGTGGCGGCGTGTCGATAGACAATTTATGGACCACGATAACAGAAGTGCACAACTGTGTTGCATTGTGTGTGTCATAGCAGTCAGCTTTAAGAAGTTGATGCGTCTTATGTGTTTTGAATTTGAATTAGATTTAAAAATTGTGCTTTGCTATACGTAAGTTTCGCAAGTGGTATAGAGCGTTATTTTTCATGGATTATATCATTGACGTGGATAATATGTATTTCCGTCATGCCAATTTAAAACAGCTAAAGCGTGGACGCGCTTCTCAGATACATATATATATATATATATATATAAATATATATATGGTATATCAATATGTACGTGACATTAAAACTTCACCTCAGCCTTGTGCAGTAGTAGAAGCATTTTAGCGTTTGATTAACTTTTTAACTTTGATCATATTTGGTTTTTGGCTACACCAATTGATTACTCTTCAGCTGTATGTTTAGCTGTGCATATTTAATATGGCCATCAAATTTTGAACTTGAAATTGATTTGATTGTTTGTTTGGTCATCGACGTTGTCGCTTTGTCGATGTTGTTGCTGTCGTTGCCCGTAGTTAAAAATTTGTTTATTTCTTTGGACTTAAGCATACACACACACACACACACACACACGCCATCGCATACGCATACGCATACGCATATAGTATACAATAAATTGGACAAAACACGTAGGAAAACCTGTTTCAGCTACTACTGCTGCTGCTGACTGCTGATGTCGTCGTCGCCGTTGCTTTTGTTGCAGTAGCAAACTAAATACCTTTGCGCCAAATAATGTTCAATGGCCCATTTCCCAGATGATTAACAATTTTTACTTACTATTTCGCTGTATTAATGGCCGCTGCTGTTGCTGCTGCTGCTGCTGCTGCTGCTGCTCCGGTGGCGGTTGTTCCTCGTTCTCTGGGACACGTGCCTCGTATTCTGGCTCATAGTTGTGCGCATATGCGCTACCCCAATGACCAACAAAATCGTCCTCTTCGAGTGTCAACAAGTGATCCAGCACTTGGACGCCTCGCTCAAGAGGACCATGAAATTTATTAATTAACTCGGATAAACGCAGATTGAGGCCGTAATTTGAATCGTTTATAGATCTTGGCGATGATGTTTCAATCGCCCAATAAAATAAATGACGTCCAAGATGGCTGCTTAAATGATTTGCAAACGCCTCGATCATCTTTGCAACGTTATAATTGCAGCCATTTGTGGCATGTTCGACTACTGTTTGCTATTATTGTTATAGTATCACTTTAATCTGCAATTATTAAAGATAAAGATATAAAGATATATTTATTATGTAATCTGTTTGATAAATGGTTTTTCATGTTTCCCATTTCCCGATTTTCATAATATCTCATCTCTCCTCTACTTTCACCAAAAATTGAAAAAAAAAAATATTATGACACTTTCACAACTAGTTCCACCTTCAAACTGCAACTACAAGTTGAGCATAGAGTTTCCCATTTCCCATTTCCACACGCAATTGCTGCTACTACAGGAAGTAAACGGCACAAGCGGCGGCCTTGACACTTTTTGGTCGCGTTTTTCACTCTCATCGCATGTAATGTAATCTGAGCTTTCGCATTGACTTTCATTTGCGCACAGAGACGCCTCATTTCTCTCTCTCTCTGAGATGATGCCATATATATATATATATAGTAGTAGTAGTAGTCAGTCTCCGGAAATTATGCAAGCAACTACTTTTAATTGGGCAGCAGCCAATGCTGTGAAGTCTGTAACCAAAACAAAAACAAAAACGGCGACAAAAAAAAAATAAAATAAAATACACTGGACAAAATTTTGATGATTAGCAGCTGCTGTTGTGTGGCAAGATGTGGTATGATGATGTATCAATTACAAATCTCATGGCTAACACACAGACACACTTGTCTTACCAATATCTATATAAACTGACAGCTGAGATATTTGTGATCTGTTTTTTTACATAATCGTAAGGCAACACGAACAGAATAGAAAAATTAGCTACAAGTTTTTTTTTTTTTTTTTGATATGTAACGATATTATAATATGTTAATTATGCAATTTTTTTTGTATATATATCTCAATATATATGTATATATATATATATAGCTTGATCTTTCAGTCTGTCTGAAACTTAACTTATTTACAATCTATGCTAAATGAATTTTCATGGCTTGAAAACAAAGCAAAAAAAAAGAAAAAAAAAGTTAAGTTAAGTTTAAGTATTCATCACATGTTTTCATTGCTTTCAACTTAAGTTTAGTTTTTTTCTTTTTCTTTTTTTTTGTATATTTTTTTTTTTTCTTTCAGTATACATATCTTGTTTCTTAAGTTATGTTCGACTTTTGTTTGTTTCTGCGCAATTTAAACGCATTTCAAATTTGCCGCCTTGCATTAACTTTACGCGCCCTTTTCTTAATTTATGCATTTGTTGACTGTTGCTTTTGCACTTGTCTCTTGTCTCTGACTGCTGGCTTTTTGCTCTACAATTGCTATGGTATATTAACTATGAACACAAGTTGACGACAGTTATATATGTATATATAAATTCTTGTTCAGTAAGAAAAAAAAATTTAGCTGGAATTGAAATTCTGCAATTTATGGCTACCATAGAAATAATTGCTTGAAAATTTTGTTTCTTATGTTTTTACAGCTGAAATTTACAGTATTTAAACTTAGTATTAACAAATATTATTCTGCCAAGTTTTGTCCAAATCGAATGACTATAAGTAAAGCTGTCATAGGAACACAATCGCTCGAAAAGTATAAATCTTAGTATATAATCTTAGTATAACAATTTTGTTGCTTGTTAAGAACTTGAAACTGATAAAATCTTGAATAGAGTCTTGTTAAGTTATTTTCCATTTTGGATCAGTAGAATATACAGCTACCACAGGAAGCACAGGACTCGCTTAAAAATTGTTGTATTTGTATGAAAAACCATTCTTATTTTTTAGGCTATCCGGTTGAAAACTTCAGAATAAAATCTCAGAAGTAACTAATTTACACTTGTCAAATTTCGTCTACATCAGAAGACTATAATATATAGCTGTCCTAGGTAACAATCGCACGAAAAATCGGTCCTAATATGAAAAACATTTTTGCTCTTTAAGCTATGCGTCTAAAAGTTACAGAATAGAATCTCTCAGAAATGTCTAATTATGGCTACCTCAGAAGACTATAACATATAGCTCTCCTAGGAATAAACGCTTGAAAACTGAATCTTAGTATCCAAAATTATTTTTACTTATAAAACTAAACGCATGAAATTCATAGAAATTGAAATAAGTAAAGTCTTTTAACAATCTTTGCCAAGTTTTGTGCAAAATTATATTACTATAACATACATATATGTAGCTGCCATAGAAACAAGCAGTCAAAAATTGAGTTTTTCTATGCAAAAGTTGTTATGTGTCATAAAGTTGCAAGTGTATAAAGTTAGCGGCATACTGCAGATTTTTGTTTTTTGTTTTTGTTTTGTTTTGTTTTTATCCTATTTTCATTGCCTCTTTAATTGCAAATGTCGACACAGTTTGATCGCAATGGGTCAGACCACAAAAACAACAACAACAACAACAATAATAATGACAATGACAACAACAAGAAGCGACAGGGCGACATTGCTTGACAGACGACAGAGTGAACACAGTGTGGCATGAGTTGAGGACATAGACCCAGACCCCAAAAACCAAAACGCCCGCGTAACAATTTCTATATATTTCTGTGTGTGTTTTTTTTTTTCTTTTTTTTTCTTTTGCTGCTCATTACACAGCGACGAACAGCAATGAAAGACAAATAAAAAAAAAAAGAAGCAAAACAACAAAAATAAAAACAAAGAAAATACTGAAGCGTTGCTTGTCTTATTTTTTTTTTTTACTCTTTTTTTTACAAGTGGCAAAGTTATCGTTGTCTTTTATTTTCTCATTATGCCTTATTTTTTTTTTTTCTTTTTTTTTATTTTTATTTTTGGCTTTTTTTTTCATTTTTTTTGGTTGTACTATAAAAAAAATGTTGCTGCATTTTCTTTTGTTAAATCAAAATTTCGCAATCGCTTCGTATTTCGCTGATTAGAGAAATCTTTTACAGAGCAATTTCAATTCGTGATATTCGCAATATGCAGCAAAATCTAGAATTTTCAGTATTATAATAAATGAAACCTAAATACAAAATTTTTTTATTTTTTTGTTTTTTCTATGTATTGCAACTGTTATCGATCGGTTGGCTTAAAAAGAACGTGCATTTTGTGCATTAAGTTTTTTGGTTTCTGGTTATTATCATCATATCTTAATTAATGTTAGGGAATGCTTTAGGTGATTGTATGCTCTGCTTGCCACTAAAATTCTATACTCTATATGCTCTATATCTATAATAGCTGATATGAGCGACTTTAAGATATCCGGTATGCAGAAAATTTTTGACAATTGTTTAACTTTCATGTTTCTAATGCGAATGCGGTATTACATTTTTATAGATCGTTAAATTTTAGTAGTTAATTTTTTTTTTATAGATTTATATATTATATTACAGAAGGCGCTAGTGAGCGTGGCACTTATTAAAAGTAACTTTGTAGTCTCTAGTTTTAACAGTTTCCAAAATCCTGAAGTTCAAAATGACAGACAGGCAGAGAAAGGAACCGACGATCAAGAAGCAAATTGACTAGACAGTTGATCTACGATCCGCGGGCTAGCCACGCCTACTTATGGGCTTTACATACATTTCCTGCAACAGAAGGCGCTAGTGGGCGTGGCAATTAATAAAAGTAACTTTGTAGTCTCTAGTTTTAACAGTTTCCAAAATCCTGAAGTTCAAAATAACAAGCAGACAGAGAGAGAGAGGGACCGAAAGACACTGACGATCAAGAAGCAAATAGACTTGACAATTGAATCACGATCCCCGCGGGCTTTGCTCCTGCTGCTACAGCGACATTATATCCTCAATACCCTGCAGTTACCGGGTATAGAGTAATTGCTAGTGCGGCTTTATTTTACTTAGCGAGCTGCTGCTGCTGTTGCTGCTGAATTTAGTTGTGTTTCTAGCACTTGCAACTGCTGTGCAACCTGCCAAGATATTGTCGAATAACTTGATGCCTTTTATTTCTCGAGTGCCCTTAGGAAGTTTTGCAATAAATTCAACTGCTGCCTGCTGCATATTGTTGCTGCTGCTGCTGCTGCTGCTGCTGTCAGCTGTCGGTTAGACAGTCGAATAGACGGTAGCTTTGCGTTTTAGTCGCTTTGATTTGCAGATAATTTTATAGACATTAGTGTGCACATTTCTAGGTTTTTTTTCTTTTTTTTCTCATCTATTCAGCTTTAATATTTCTTTATATGCAATTACAATTACACACACACACACACACACACATACACACACAAAATGTTATTTATTTATTTTTTTTTTTGGTAAAGTCATGCTGCATTTTGTCTAATGACTTGATGTGCTTTTTGAATTTTTGTTATTTTCTTGTCTAGCTTTTAAAAACTTTTTTTTTTTTTTTTCAAAGCGTTGTTTCACAATGAATCGCCGTCAGAAAAAACAACAAAAACAAAAAAAAAAAAAAAAAGAACAAAAATCTCCCCCTACACAATTTTTATGTTTATGTATATTCTTTGCGGAGCTTTACTGTTTTTGCTGTTCTTCAGAAATATTTTGCTGACTTCTTGTGACAATCTCCACCTATATACTCTATGCTTCATGTATATGTATATATATATATATATATTTATTTATTATTTATTGTGAATTGTGAATATATTTGTTAGCTTTAACGCTAAAAACCAGTTTTAACTTTTGTTTTTGTATTTTTTGTTTTTTTTTTTTTTGTTTTTTTCACTGTGTTTTGTAAGTTTATTTGCTTAACTTTTTAGGTGCTTCGATTCTACGGCAACTTTGGATTGTCGTCAGGTTTTCTGACTGTTTGTTGTTTTTTTTGTATTTTTTTTTGTTCTTCCACCTATTTTTGTATTATTCAATATTATAAAATTTAACTTTAGAGTCTGTCGAATCGCTTATCGAGCAGAATATCAATGAGCCAAATGCCAAATGGGAGTACAAAAAAAAAAAAATATATATATTTTTTATTTATTTTTTTTGCTATGTTTTTTTTCCATTTTATCGCACTCTCTCTCTCTCTCTCTAGTTTGCTCTTTGTATTGTTCCTTTTAATTTCCGTATCAAAAAAAAAATTATAGAAAAAAAAACGACAGCATCATCAATAAAAAAAATCCCTAACTAATTAGTTAATAATTCAAATGCTGTAATTTACTAGATAATGCACTAAGAAACGCTCATTGAAAAGCACAAATCATTATTGCGGGTACTGATAGAGCTTCTGAAATTATAATGATTTTGTGATAGAAACAGTTGTCGATCCTATAAAGTATATATATATATTCTTATTCAGGATTAATAGTCGAATTGATTAGACTTTCACTCCATCCATCTGTTGCTCTACAACTAGTTCAACGAGAATCCGAGAGACTATGAAAGCAAGCAAGAGACTTGAAATTCTTTGCAAACTTAGATCAGCACCAGAAATATTTTTGTTTATTAATGGCACAAATAATGCTAGAAGTCTCTGAACCTCATGTAAACGATCTATGAAAATTTGCTGCAAATCAGATCATAAACATAAAATTTAGGGAACTTCCAATTTTCTCGAATACCGGGCTACTTTCTGACTTCTTCTAATAAGTCAAAAAAAAAATTAACTAGATGAAATTTGTTGATATTTTGTTTTAGTTAATCAAAATTATAAAATTATTGCAATTATTTCTTTGTTTTAATTATTTATTTTTTTTTTTTAGGTGAAGTTATTAACAATTAGTCGTCGCATAAGTTGTCTTGAAAATCACAGTCAACACTTCAATTTTTTTTTTTAGTACTATTTGACTTGTCATCAGGCGGCAATTGAAGTTAGTTTTTGCAGTTAGTTAATATTTTGCTATAACATTGATAAAAACTTCTTCTGCTAACGTCTAAATAAATTGACCTTAGCTTGGCCTAGACTAATATATATATATTTTTTTATATATTTTATTATTAATATATTTATTGAAAGTATTTTAGTTGCAGTTGCTTTTTTTTTAAAAGCAGTAAAAAAATAACTGTGCCGAAGAGAGAGAGAGAGAGAGAGAGAGAATGCGAGAGTAGAGCGCAATATTAGGAGATAATGATCATGCGATTTAACCGGCGAAATTTATAATTAATTTTTTTTTATATGTGATTTTTTTTTTTTTTTGCTGTATATTTTTTTTTTTGAGTATTTAATTGTCTTACACTTCACTTTATTATAGTTATTATTATTGTTATTGTTGTGTATTGTATTTTTTTTTTTTTGTTATTGTTTAGTTTTTATATGCACGCACTTTGCCGGCTAAGCATTTGCTTAGCACTCTAAGCTCAATTGCATAGAAATTAAAACGTCAACAGAAGAACGCGCGCGTCGTAATATAATTTTGCTTTTATTTTGTTTTTTTTTTTTTTTAAATTTTACAACAAATGCAAAAAACAACAAAAAACAAATACAAATAATAATAATAATAATAATTACGATACAACTATGTGAAAAGAGAATTTTTTTTTTTTTTACATTTTATTTTTGATTTTTTCTCTCGCTGTATTTTTGCGCATGCGGCGCGTCGATCGTTTATCACTGTGCAGCTGCTGGCTGCGCGTCTGTGTGTTCGCGAGTCAACGAACGATTTCGTAGTGACACGACGACACAACAAAATAACGAAAAAGCGAAGCAACAGTTGACGCTCGCGCGCTCTCTGTTGACGTCGACGTCGTCGCATCTGATACTCAGGTGTTTTTGGGCGTTAAGCGCTGCGCAGCTTCAGCTTCAGCTGCGATCTGTTTGCCTTGACAGAAAGAGAGAAAGAGCGAGAGAGAGACATGAGCTATTAATTAATCGCATGCGATTTTGTTTTTATTTTTGTTTGGAATTTTTTTTTTTTTGCTACGAATTATTTTGTGAAGTGTGAATAAAATTTATTTACTTTTTTTATTTAGTTAATTGTGAATATGTTATAGTTTTTGTTGTTGTTGTTGTTGTTGTTGTTGTGTGTCTAGCGTTAATTTATCACAACATTTAAAACATAAAACAACAAAAAAGAAAAAACTAACAAATTGTCGAAATTTTATGTTTGGAAATTTTGTAAAATTGAGCAAATGTCTTGAATGTCAAGTTTATGCTATAAAATTTTATTTTTTTTCTTTTATAATTTTATATAATTAATTAATTATAAATTTTATTTTGATTAGAATCTTAAAATGCTTCAACATGACATTCTGCTCACTGATCGACATTCAGGTTTTTTTTTTGGCTTAAAGTGCTTTAAGCCATAAGACAATACAAATTACATAACTAATCGTAGACAAATTAAAAGACAATTAAATTTCAAACGTTTTTATCTTTTTTTTTTTGGTGGTCAATTTTTATGTTACTCAAAATTGCTGCCATTAAACAGAAGGGCAAAAAAACAAAAAAAAAAAGCAAAAATTGTGATGCCTGTGAAGAGAATGTAGAATTGAAAGGGCGCTGCATGCGATAAGGTTGCTTGAAAACGTTAATTGCTGTCATGACAAACGCAAAAATAAAAGTTTAAATAATAATAATTTCACAGTTTCCTCTCTCTCTCTCTTTCTCCTACTGCTGCTGCTGCTGTTAGTGCAATAAGCGACATTTGGTGGACAGCACTGGGCAACATTAAGAAACCATTAGCAACAGCAGATACCAGCGATTGTTGCTGCTGCTGCTGCTGCTTCTTCTTTTTCATGCCATTGCCTGTTCCCCATTTGCAGTTAGCAGCTGTCAAATGGTGGGCAACTAACTGCAACAGCTGCTGCTGCTGCTCTATTTGAGTGGCAGAAGAGAGACGGCAGTAGCAGCAGTAGCAGCCACAGCAGCAGCAGCCGTCGGGTCATTGCAGCGACAAACAACAGCGGCATCATTTTTCAAGTGCGACTCTCGACGACAGTTGTGCTGCTGCTACTGCTGCTGCTGCTGCTGCTGCTGACCATGTCCTACCCCAACAGTAAAAGTTATAGCAGCGCATGTGATGCCGACGTCAGTCGCTGCTTGCACTGTAATAAACTTTTGGGCATGGTCAGCCTCAAATATGCGCATTCATTAGAGTTTAATAAATATATATATATATATATATATTTCTACCTTCTCTTGCTCTGCTTCTTTCTCTTGCTCTTTCACTTTTTCTCTATTAGCTAGACTTGGCGATAAGCTGCTGCTGGCCAAAGGCTATTGCTGCTGTGGCTGTTGCTGTTACTGTTGCTCTTGTATCTGTTGTTGTTGTTGCTGCTGCTGCTGTTGCTGCTATTGTTGCTGTTGCGCTTTGTATTTGTCGTGCGCGCTCAACAAGCTGCGCCACAGAGTGTGTCAAGTTGTTGCATAAACAACGTTAATGACACTTGCCGCTGAGCAGATCAAGGTCCTGCAAGAGACCGGCTAATGAGATTGATGCTGTCGTACAGTGGGCCGTGCGACACAGTTTTATTGGCCAATACTCTTGTTTTTTTTTTTTCTTCTTTTTGTTTTTTCTTTTGCTTTTGTTTTTTTTTTTTTTTGCTCATTTTTGACAGCAAAAAGTTTAATTTATTATCGACAAATGGTTTTTGAGAGCTAAAGCTAAAGATGATCGATTGTCAGCTATATAGCTTTGACTTTATCTTTGTCTCTCTATATCTATGTGTCTCTCTGTCGTTGTCCTTTCTCTCTGTGGGTCTAAAAGTCTCTCTCTCTCTCTACCTCACTCTATCTCTATATTTCTATCTCTATCTTTATCTCTATCTCTATCTCTATCTCTATCTTTATCTCTATCTCTATCTCTATCTCTATCTCTATCTCTATCTCTATCTCTATCTCTATCTCTATCTCTATCTCTATCTCTATCTCTATCTCTATCTCTATCTTTATCTTTATCTCTATCTCTATCTCTATCTCTATCTCTATCTCTATCTCTATCTCTATCTCTATCTCTACCTCTACCTCTACCTCTATCTCTATCTCTATTTCTATCTCTATCTCTATCTCTATCTCTATCTCTCTATCTCTCTATCTCTCTATCTCTCTATCTCTCTATCTCTTTATCTCTTTATCTCTCTATCTCTATCTCTATCTTTATCTCTATCTCTATCTCTATCTCTATCTCTATCTCTATCTCTATCTCTATCTCTATCTCTATCTCTATCTCTATCTCTATCTCTATCTCTATCTCTATCTCTATCTCTATCTTTATCTCTATCTCTATCTCTATCTCTATCTCTATCTCTATCTCTATCTCTATCTCTATCTCTATCTCTATTTCTATCTCTATCTCTATCTCTATCTCTATCTCTATCTCTATCTCTATCTCTATCTCTATCTCTATCTCTATCTCTATCTCTATCTCTATCTCTATCTCTATCTCTATCTCTATCTCTATCTCTATCTTTATCTCTATCTCTATCTCTATCTCTATCTCTATCTCTATCTCTATCTCTATATCTATCTCTATATCTATCTCTATCTCTATATCTATCTCTATCTCTATCTCTATCTCTATCTCTATCTCTCTATCTCTATCTCTATCTCTATCTCTATCTCTATCTCTATCTCTATCTCTATCTCTATCTCTATCTCTATCTCTATCTCTATCTCTATCTCTATCTCTATCTCTATCTCTATCTCTATCTCTATCTCTCTATCTCTATCTCTATCTCTACCTCTACTCTATCTCTATCTCTATCTCTCTATCTCTATCTCTCTATCTCTATCTCTATCTCTATCTCTATCTCTATCTCTATCTCTATCTCTATC
Source organism: Zaprionus obscuricornis (assembly GCA_037044475.1). Taxonomy (NCBI): domain Eukaryota; kingdom Metazoa; phylum Arthropoda; class Insecta; order Diptera; family Drosophilidae; genus Zaprionus; species Zaprionus obscuricornis. The sequence continues at coordinate 36,851 of JBAMBR010003042.1, read as the reverse complement.
TCTATCTCTATCTCTATCTCTATCTCTATCTCTATCTCTATCTCTATCTCTATATCTATATCTATATCTATATCTATATCTATATCTATATCTATCTCTATCTCTATCTCTCTATCTCTATCTCTATCTCTATCTCTATCTCTATCTCTATCTCTATCTCTATCTCTATCTCTCTATCTCTATCTCTATCTCTATCTCTATCTCTATCTCTATCTCTATCTCTATCTCTATCTCTATCTCTATCTCTATCTCTATCTCTATCTCTATCTCTATCTCTATCTCTATCTCTATCTCTATATCTATCTCTATATCTATCTCTATCTCTATCTCTATATCTATCTCTATCTCTACCTCACTCTATCTCTATCTCTCTATCTCTATCTCTATCTCTATCTCTATCTCTATCTCTCTATCTCTATCTCTATCTCTATCTCTATCTCTATCTCTATCTCTATCTCTATCTCTATCTCTATCTCTATCTCTATCTCTATCTCTATCTCTATCTCTATCTCTATCTCTATCTCTATCTCTATATCTATCTCTATATCTATCTCTATCTCTATCTCTATCTCTATCTCTATCTCTATCTCTATCTCTATCTCTATCTCTATCTCTATCTCTATCTCTATCTCTCTATCTCTATCTCTATCTCTATCTCTATCTCTATCTCTATCTCTATCTCTATCTCTATCTCTATCTCTATCTCTATCTCTATCTCTATCTCTATCTCTATCTCTATCTCTATCTCTATCTCTATCTCTATCTCTATCTCTATATCTATATCTATATCTATATCTATATCTATCTCTATCTCTCTATCTCTATCTCTATCTCTATCTCTATCTCTATCTCTATCTCTATCTCTATCTCTATCTCTATCTCTATCTCTATCTCTATCTCTATCTCTATCTCTATCTCTATCTCTATCTCTATCTCTATCTCTATCTCTATCTCTATCTCTATCTCTATCTCTATCTCTATCTCTATCTCTATCTCTATCTCTATCTCTATCTCTATCTCTATCTCTATATCTATATCTATATCTATATCTATATCTATATCTATATCTATATCTATATCTATCTCTATCTCTATCTCTATCTCTATCTCTATCTCTATCTCTATCTTTATCTCTATCTCTATCTCTATCTCTATCTCTATCTCTATCTCTCTATCTCTATCTCTACCTCACTCTATCTCTATCTCTCTATCTCTATCTCTATCTCTATCTCTATCTCTATCTCTATCTCTATCTCTATCTCTATCTCTATCTCTATCTCTATCTCTCTATCTCTATCTCTATCTCTATCTCTATCTCTATCTCTATCTCTATCTCTATCTCTATCTCTATCTCTATCTCTATCTCTATCTCTATCTCTATCTCTATCTCTATCTCTATCTCTATCTCTATCTCTATCTCTATCTCTATCTCTATCTCTATCTCTATCTCTATCTCTATCTCTATCTCTATCTCTATCTCTATCTCTATCTCTATCTCTATCTCTATCTCTATCTCTATCTCTATCTCTATCTCTATCTCTATCTCTATCTCTATCTCTATCTCTATCTCTATCTCTATCTCTATCTCTATCTCTATCTCTATCTCTATCTCTATCTCTATCTCTATCTCTATCTCTATCTCTATCTCTATCTCTGTCTCTGTCTCTGTCTCTGTCTCTGTCTCTGTCTCTATCTCTATCTCTATCTCTATCTCTATCTCTATCTCTCTCTCTCTCTCTCTCTATCTATCTTTCTATCCCTCCATCTCTCTCTCTCTCTCTCTCTCTCTCTTTCTATATCTTATTCTCTATCTCTGTATCTTATTCAGTGTCTTGTTCTCTTATCTCTCTCTCTCTCTCTCTCTCTCGTTCTCTTGCTGCTCTTAACATATATTAGTTCAATATTTGCAGCAGTTCCGCAGCAAGGTCGACGCTGTCTGTCTATAATGAATTTAGTGCTTTATTTACTTTTTATATTTACATTGAAGTTTTCTGCTCTTTGCGTTTAGTTTTTTTTTTTTTTCATTTTTTGCAAATAATTTTGCGCTGCGTTTTAGTCAAAGAAAAAAAAAAATTAAATATTTGCTATTGATATTTGTTTACTAATTTTGTTGTAGACTTGTTGCTCGCAGCAGTATCAGCCGCAACAGCAACATCAACTTGCTGTCTGCTGCAACAGTTGTAACTGCAACTTGAACTTCGACGTGACGCTTGTCAGCTATGTGCGCATATTTATCGCATGCGATAAATTAGTAGCGATAGACAGTTGCTCTGCTGCTGCGCTCTTTATTGCGTGCGTCGCAGTCTCGCTCTCGCTGTCTCGCTCTTGCGCTTGGCTGACACTCTCTTTGCTGATGGTATTCAATGCCACCAGCATGTTGTAAAAGTTGAACGAATTGAAGTAATAATAAATATCGGCGGCTTCGTCGATCGGTTGCTTGGGCGTTCGTTCGGTTGATCGTTCGGTCGGTCGGTCGGTCGGTCGATCGGGTTCAAGTTTATAGTAATTCGAGTGTGCATGCTGCGAGGCGTTGCGTTGCGTTGCGACGCGTCGCGTCGTGGTTAAAGCCAACTTTGAAGGTCACTGAACAAGTTCTTTTGCAGCGCAGCAGTATAGCCGAAAATAAAAATAAAAACAACAGAAACTTGTTTTTTTTTTTTCTTCAACATGTTTTAATTATCATTTTCCTTATTGCAGATCCCTGTCTGTACATTATGCGATTTGCGAATCGCTTGCAATTAGGTGCGAAGACACATGAAGTCTCTATGACAGCGTTACGCATTGTGCAGCGTATGAAAAAGGATTGCATGCATTCCGGCCGACGTCCCACAGGACTTTGTGGTGCCGGTAAGTGTATCATAATAATATTTTATAGCTAAATATTTTATTAAGTAAAATTTTTGTAATAAATTTCGCAGCGTTACTTATCGCAGCTCGCATGCATGAATTTAGTCGCACGCTATCGGATGTCATCGGCGTGGTAAAAATACATGAATCAACATTGCGCAAGCGTTTATCAGAGTTTGCTGAGACACCGTCTGGTGGGCTGACACTGGAGGAATTCATGACAGTCGATCTGGAACGTGAACAGGATCCGCCATCATTTAGAGCGGCGCGCTTGAAAGATCGCGAACTTATACAAAATGTAAGTCAAATATCTCTCTCTCTCTCTCTTGCTCTTTCTATCTCACTCTCTCTCTCTCTTTAGATGGGCATACATGAGTTAACGGAATTGCAAAAACAAATTGATGCACATTTGGAAAAAGATCTTGGCAAATTCACAGGCAATATTATGCGTCGACTGACAAAGAGCAAAACCGATACAAAATCCAAAAATAGCAAGGCAACAGATAATGAACTCGAATTGGAAGAATCACGGCAATTTATTGAAGAATCAAATGCTGAAATTATCAAAGAATTAATTGTCAATAATACAGAAGAAACCAAGCAACAAGTTGCAATGCCTAGTGCACTTATAGAAGGATTACGACCTGATATTGAAGCCATTTGTCGTGTCACTCAGAATGATCTAGATGATGTTGAACGTTCTAAGCAACCCACAGAGACGGAACTAATAATCGATGATTTAAATGATGAAGAGCTTGATCAATATGTGCTAACAGAGCAGGAAGCATTGACAAAAATGGATTTATGGGAGAATTTAAATGCTGAATATTTACGTGAGCAACAGGAGCGTGAAGAACGTTTGGCCAAGGAGCGCGAAGAAGGTAAACCAGAAAAAAAGAAACGTAAACCACGTAAAAAAGTTATTGGACCATCATCAAGTGCTGGAGAAGCTATAGAAAAAATGTTACAGGAAAAAAAAATATCAACGAAAATCAATTATGATATTTTAAAGACTCTCACAGAAGGTACTTTAACTGGCGATCGGAGTGCTACAGTTGAGCAACCTAAACCGAAGACAATCGCTGAACTAGAGCAGACACCATTTATTGTGGAGGAGGGTCCGATCACAAGTAAGGCGCGTCAAAGGCCAGGATATGATATGCCAGGAACAAGTCGAAAACGTGCAAAGATTGAAGCCGGTTTGCCAGTAACACAGCCGCCTGTTGTCGAGCAGCAAGTCGAAACGAAACCAGCAATTCTCCTGGAGATAGGTAAAAAAAAAACCCCGAGCAGATTTTATAATTCTGGAATTTACAAATCTTTGTTGATTTTTTTTTTTTTTTTTAGATGAAATCGATGATGATGCTGAACCGGATGAAGCTGATGCTGATGTTGAAGCGGAACCAGAAACAGAGGCAACATTGCAAGATATGTTAAATATTGGCACAGCTGATGATGATGATGAATATGGCTTTGGTTTCGATGAAGAAGAAGAATATTAGAACCTAATATTAAATTTATATAATATATATGTATACACTGCATTGCATTACACACAGAGCAGTATAACATTTCGTTAATACGAACAATTTATTTTAATTAATTAATTAATTAATAATTCTATTCAAACATTGATTAAAAATATTATCTATAAATTTATACATTTATATATATAAATAAAAAATTTTTTAAATAAAATTTCTATTTATAATTCCTAATGAAATTATGATATTAGACTTTTACTTAAGCAAATGCTTTTCATTTGCTGTTGCACTTGTTGCAGCAAAACAAACTTTTTTTTCTTTATACACTTTTATCTACTTTTTCTTTGGCCTTTTACGCTTTAGCAGCCATTAAATCATTGCTACACGGCCCTTGCGCTCTCTCTTTCTCCCTCACTCTATGTAAGCCAAGCTGCTGCTTAGTGCATTCATTTACATGCTTAAGCCATGTTGCCATTGCCACCAAGCTCAAGTGGGGCAACGGCAGTTCGTTCTCTTTTGTTGTGTTAGTTTGCTTCTAATTGTTGGTGCTGCCGTGGCGCGCCTCCAAGTGCTGCAAATAAATATTTCACTCTTAATCATGTTTTGTGCTTACTGTGTACTTGCTGCGCCCCAGGCGGCCAAGACAGCCAGACAACCAAGCCGACCAGCCAGTCAACAGGCTGGCCGACTAAAGACGTTGCTTTGCCTTGCCAGCAGGCAACTAACGGTACAATACTACTACTACTACTACTACGTCCGGCCGACTTAGACTATGCGCGTCTGTATTGTATAAGACGATGGCAGGCAGAGGCAGAGGCAGGCTCATTTTGAGAGGTTTTTGCTGTGTGCAGCAGCAGCAGCAGCAGCAGCAAGTGCTAAATGTCCAGTAAAAATTGTTGTCGACATTGTCGACGACGTCCTGCGAGTCTTTAGAGCACTTGTCTTTGCTATTTTAAAGTTATTATGTTGTAATTAATGTTAATTCACTTGCTTGCAACTCTCCAAAGCAATATTAACTTCAATTACATTCAAGTGTCTTTCTATCTCACTCTCTACCACTCTCTCTCTCTCTCTCTCTTTTACTCTTTGGTAACATAATTAGCATTTGAATATTTTCAATTTGTTGAATATTTTAATATAATTAAATTAAATTTTTATATAATAAATTATAATTTTCATAATTTTAAATATTTAAAAAAAAAAAAAATAATTTAAAAATATTTTTTTTTTGTTGCAGAAACTTGCAGTATTTGTAATTTAGTTGCAATTTATATGTCACAGATCTGACAATCATATCATATAGCTGCCATAGAAAAAAATCGATTGAAAATTCAGTTTTTTTTTTCGATAAGTTTTGTTCTAGGATTGCAATATTTTGACTTTTTTTACTTTTATTTTACTCATCAATAGCAGTGTTAATAATATTTTATCTGTCAAAAAAATAAATATATAACATCTCAGTAGCCTTTGTATAAGCCAAGCGATGTTAATGTTAGAATTACATCTACAAAAATAAATCAGATATTGTTCAACTTGTGAAGTGTGCAAACCGATTTACAGTGTTCTCTCCTTCAAAATAATTATTATTTTATAAAAATTAAATCAAATATTGTTCAGCCTTTGTGTATTTGGCAAAGCGATTTTTCATATTAATTTTTATTAAATAATTTTTATAAAAATTAAATTAAATATTGTTCAGCCTTGTGAATTGTGTGTGCCAAGAGATTTTCAAGTTTTCTCTTATTAAATAATAATTTTTTTTTTTGTAAAAATGTCGGACGAGGAAAGTAAACTTCTGGAAAGTTCCTACCATGATATGTTAATCGATGTGATTGAATATAATAATAATGCAATTCAATCCATTTTTAATATATCTGAGGAAACTAATGGAAAATTGCAAACAATGATGATGGGACGTGGAGAAACTAATGAGAAAAACGCTCATCTGAAAAAAATGTAAACTCTCCTCTGTGCATTTTGTGTTTTTTCGAGTTTTCTAGATTTTATTTGATTTGATTTTTTTGACTTGTCAGGTTGAAAGAGAAGGATGAACGTATTAAGGCATTAACCGAAAAGAATGCCGATATCGTTAAAAAGAATGCTATTCAATATAGTCGAAATGTAACATTGGAGATGGAATTTGAACGCATTCGTAAAAATTTGAATCTTCAACTAGCTCAAAAAGAAAAAGATTTAGCTGAATTGCGAAATCAGGTAAATATATAATATAAATGAACTTTTTAAAATATATGTATTTCTCATCGTCCAACAGTTTTTGAAAGCTCAAGAGGAGAAACAATTAAAAATTGTTCAATTGGAAGCCATTGAAAAGGAGAAAGCTCAGCTGCTAGCTGAACTAGCTAAGAAATTGGCGACTGCTGTGCCTCCAATTGAAGGTTCTATTGAACATCAGACTCTTGAATTGAAACGTAAATTCGTCGATATGGAGAAGCAAAATGCTGACCTCCAAAAGAGTAATGAAGAATTGGCTAATGAAGTTAGCAATGTTGAGAAATTCATTGAATGCGTCAATAAGCATCGTCGCATTGAGTCTAGTTATGCTGCTAAAATCTTGAAAAAGTAAATCTGAATGAAGATAATATGTATATGCAACCTTTAGCCTAATATAATAGGTTCCTTTGAAAAAAAAGCCCGAAAAGTATAATAAGAAAGCGACGCTAATTTAACTCCTCTTAAAAACACTTTAAACATAAAAACACTAATCCAAATAAATAAATAAAAAAAAAAATTCATTTTCTTAATATTTACTAAATATTCGCAATTTAAATTTTTAATAATTTATTTAGAAATTGTGATAATTTGATTCTTTTTATGTTTTTTGATATTTTCAAAACGTTTCTTAGTTTATATAATTTCCTAAATTACATTAAAAAAATAATTTAAATATTTTCGCTTATCTGACAATTTTTTCCTGACTTCTGAAATCAAAAATTTTTTTTTTATAATTTTCTTTACAAAATTTTCAAAGTATACTTTGATTTTAAAGTTGTTATAAATTTCATTTGAATTTTTTTTTTAGACTTATTTTTAATTTTAAAATTTTCTGTTTCTTTTATTATTTTAATTTTCTTGCTTACATTTTATAAATTAATTTTTAATGCACTATTTGCGCTTATCTGATTTCAAACTTTAAATTAATTTTTTTTATATTATAATTTACTTTAAAAAATTTTCAAAGCATACTTAAAAATCCAAGTTGTTATAAATTGCTTTTTAATTTTTTTTTTTTATTATTAGTTTTTTTTTAGATTTATTTCAAATTTTTTCTTAATATTTATAATTTCCTAAATTTACATTATTTACATTATTATCAAAAAAAAATTTGTATTAATTTTTAGTTTTTAAATTGTAAATTATTTTTATACTTCTTATATAAACTTGTAAGAATTTAGAACAATTTCAAATATGAGTTTAAAGAATTTTCATAGCAATTAATTAGACTGCAAAATAAAAAGAGAAATGTGATGATGAAGAAGAAGAAGAAGCTGTAAGAACTCAAAGTGAAGGACACTACACTCTTGGCTAATTTTTCTGCATTTAATGCTCAGCTGCTTATTTGCATAAGCTGCTAGTTGAAGGCTAATAATTAATAATAAAATGCACGTCCACTTGAAGGGCAATGGGCGTGGCACTGGCTAAAGGCTGCCAACGGGCGAACTTCAAAATAATGTCAGTTATACTAGTACTATGCACATGTAAATCCAGCTAAATGTGACAGCCAAATGGCAATTAGTACAAAAAGAGAGAGAGAGAGAGAGACAGACAATGAGAGAGTAGGAGAGAGAGAACAAAGTTAACTCGCCAGCCACTCAAAACTTGCCGGCTGTGTGTGTGTGGGCGTAGGATACAGCTGCGGTGCAGTGTGAATAATTTATGCATACAGTGCAAGGCGAACAGTGCAAATTGAGAGAAAGAGACAACTACAATGTCATACAGCGCGCCCCCCTTCAACTTTGTGAGTGCGTGAAGTCAAGGAATATCAAGTGTAAAGTGCACTGTACTGTACTCTGTATCCGCAGTCTGTAGTTAAAGTTGCGCTCTTGATGTCCATAATCTGCGTATAATCTGCGCTCATTAATCATTAATGATATAATTTTTTTTTTATATATATTTTCTTTTTTTTTTTTTGTACGTGCTATTTTTATGGCCTGAGAAATTCCATTATGCGCCTTTGTCAACTATCAACTTGTTTGTGCATTAATTAAAAAATTCCTCTTTTGCGACTGCAATGTGTAAAATTGACATTTTACCTATACATATGAGTATTTTTTTTCTTCTTTATTTTTATTTATATATTAAATTTAATTTTAATTGAAAATAAGTATGCGTTGCCATGTGTGTCTTTAATAGAACTAAATACAATTTAAATATAATTTTTGAAAATGTTGCTATTAAATTTACATTAAACATATCAAAATCTGATTAATTGTAGCACGATTCATATTAAGCCTACCCGTGTTTCTGCATGTACATTTATGTATATTTTCGTTAGGCATTTTAGGTAATGCCCTAAAGTACTTTAATTTTTGTGAGAGCGTTTTACTTGATTTATGACGCTGCCAAATACCCATCAACAAATTACTGCGAATGTGTTTGCCTGTGTGTGTGTGTGTGTGTGTGTGTGTGGTGTCTCTCTGTGTGTGGGCCTAATTTATGCACTAATTATATTGTTCTTGTTGCTTTCGGTTCAAATGTTCCGGTGTCATGAATAAATTAAAAGCTTTTACCTGCCCAACAATTAATTCGGTTACTCAATAGTTTGTTTTAGGGGATTGCATTCAATTTGTAAAATATATATGTATATGTATATTATACGCAATTTTGCTTCAATTGTTTGCATTTACTTTTGCTTTATGTATTTTAAATATAATTTAAATATATATTTAAATTTCGCTAATTATGACAAAATTTATTAAAAATATTCAAATATTTTTATTTTATTTGTCAAATTATTTATTATATGCTTTTCAATATTGCAGAATTTATTTATTTCTCAGCTGCAATGCATTTGGTCACACTATAATCAGTGCCATTGCATGTACATACAAAGCAAGACGCATGCAAATGATCAAATTTATGCAAGCAGCAGCAGCAGCTTTTACTGAGAGAGAGAAAGATAGCGAGCACTGAAAATTAACTTTTTAGTTTCTTTCTTTATTTTTTAATGAATATACAAAATTTTGCAGAAATATTTATTTCTGAGCTGCTATTAGTGATGGCAGCCTGCTATGCATTTGATCACACTTTAATGCATGCCAATAAGTGTGAACAGTAACGATGCACGCAAAGCAAGGCGAATTCAGCATGCAGGCAAATTGTCCAAATGTAAGCATGGCAATGTAAGCTTGGCAAGCAGCAGCAGTCTTTTTCGGAGAGAGAGATGCAAGAAAGGCAGGCGAATTCAAATTGTAGGCGAATTCAAATCATCAAATGTAAGCAACGGCAATGTAAGCTTGGCAAGCAGGCAAAGCAAGGTGAATTCAGCATGCAGGCGAATTCAACTGATCAAATGTAAGTTCTGCTTGGCAAGCAGCAGCTGAGCGCGAGAGTGAGAGAGAGAAAGTCAATGATAGTGCACTTAAAATAAACGTTTCACTTTCATTATGCAATTGAATAAAACTAAAAACTGCGCACATATTAAATATGTGTTTAAATACAGTTGTCGGCTAATGCGATTACACTTGACATGCCCAAAGTGGCGCATTGGCCAGAGGCTGCATTTAAGTGTTGAGTGAATGTAGCAGAGGCCACTGCCCGCTGAGTAAAGCAGTTAATAGACAAATTCCAGCTGGCAAGCAGCAAGCAGACAGACAGATAGAGTAAGAAAACACACATACACAGAGAGAGAGAGAGACATGCAAACACAAGCGCACATAAATAAAGCACGCACAATTCACGCACAATGCATGCAAATATGCAGTAATAAAGTAAATAGTCGTTTACCAACAACAACATTCCCAATAACCGTTACCCGTTACCCATTACCCGTTATATGCATGTGTGCATGTATGCATGTGTATACAAATACAATCACAGAGAATGCATGTTAACTGTATTCGTATTGAATATGAAGTGGCTGGCAAACTATACCAAGCAAGCTCAACGATGATTGCAAAACACGAGTGCAATTACCTGGCCTGCTAGGCAAACTCACAAATACACAAACACACACAAACACACACACACATAAACATACATACATATAATATGTACGTGTGCATTTATGACAGCATAGTGGCAGAGTCTGTGGCAGCGGCTTTTGCAGGCTTGACGCCGCAAAGTGGGCAACGATAATGGCATAAATTCAATGAATAAACATAAAATGGCAAGCACATAAACAGCATCGTGGGCAAAACGCTTGTATGCGATGTGCGATGCTGCAAAAGTAGCAACAATAATAACAACAGCAACATGTAGTATATACATAACAATAACAACAACAGCAACAACAGTAGCAGTAACAACAGCAGCAACAGCAGTGGAAAAATATATAGTATTAGCCCAAAGTTTACTAACAAAATTAATTATGCGAATTAAGCGTAGTAAAAGCACTATAAGCAAGTTAACCCAACGCCTACTGCTTCCTGTTCCCTAACCCCGGCCACGCCTTTAGTTTTCCTTATGCAACCCTTCTCACTCCATTTTGCAGGCTAACCACATGAACACCTTTCACTTCCCCCCCATGTCACCATGCCTACATAACAAGTGGCAGCTGAACCTGCCTGATGCTCTGCTGCTCGATTGTTCCATACTCTCATACCACTTAGCAGCAGGCATTGTTCAATTTATGCGTATATGTTCCACTCATAGCACTTGCTTCTGTTGTTCTTCTAGTTGTTGTTGTTGTATTTGCGCTGCTGTGTGTTTGCCAGTTAGCAATTTGCGGACACTAAAGTAGGCCAAGCACCTAGAACTCGAACTCCATAACATCAACTACAACAGCGCTGCGTCGACTACTAGCTACAGCTACAGCTGTTCCTGCTGCTACTCCTACTCCTGCTGCTCCTGCTGTTGGCTGCAACTTGTAGGAAGTGCAAGCAACATTCGTGTAGAAAATTTGTTTATTTAGCTGTGAAATTTGAGTGCATTTCGCTTGCATAAAATGCAAGATGCAAGCACATACATATTTCACATTTGCCCAGTGTTACGTATAGACAAAAAAAATAAATAAATAAAAAATATATTTTTTTTATTGCATTACAAATAATGAATAAATAAATTGTTGTGGGAGCTAAAAAAAATAAATAAATAAAAAATATTTATTGCAATGATGTTGAAAAAATAAAAAAAATGCAGTAAATATTACAAAAGTCTTTTAGGCGCCAATGCTAAACGTACAATTTATATATATATGTATGTATGAAAAAAAAACGAGAAAAAAATCAAAATAAAATAAAATGTGAAAGTTGCTAAAGTTGACGCCATTGGCCAGCAGTGCGTAGCATTGCGTTTGGGCTGCTTGACGCCAAGCCAAATTAGCTAAAAGTCGCGACAGTCATTTAGTTAATTGCCGCACAAAAATGTGTCATGTCGACTGTGAATGCTGCGTAAATCACAGTTGCATTTTAAATTGAAAACATAAATAACAGTAACTATTAAGGAGAAAAAAAAAATAACAGAAAGATTGAAAATACTGCAAATGCTTTTAAATATATTTTTTTTTTTATTTATTTTTTGTCGTGCATTTAAGCTTATTAAATGCAAATGTAATTATTATAAAATTTATCAATTATTATTTTTTTTTTGTATTTTATTTTAGTTTATTTTAATTTAATTTATTTTATTTTAAGTTATTTATATATTTTATTTTAATTTATTTATTTATTTATTTCATTTTAATTAATTCATTTATTTTATTTTAATTTATTTATTTATTTTATTTATTTATTTCATTTTAATTTATTTATTTATTTTATTTTAATTAATTTATTTTATTTTAATTTATTTATTAAATGCAAATGTAATTATTATAAAATTTATTAATTATTATTATTTTTTATTTTACTTTATTTTAATTTATTTATTTTATTTAATTTAATTTTATTTTAATTAATTTATTTTATTTTATTTTAATTTATTTATTAAATGCAAATGTAATTATTATAAAATGTATCAGTTTTTTTAATTTAATTTAATTTTATTTTAATTTATTTTTTTATTTTATTTTAATTAATTTATTTATTTTATTTTATATTAGTTTAATTTATTTATTTATTTTAATTTATTTATTAAATGCAAATGTAATTATTATAAAATTTATCAATTATTTTTTGTTTGTTTTTTATTTTACTTTATTTTAATTAATTTATTTACTTTATTTAATTTTATTTTAATTAATTTATTTTATTTTATTTTAATTAATTTATTAAATGCATTATTGTAATTATGTAATTATTATAAAATTTATCAATTATTTTTTTTTGTATTTTATTTTATTTTAAGTTAATTTATTTTATTTTAATTTATTTTATTTTAAGTTATTTTAATTAATTTATTTATTTTATTTTAATTTATTTTATTTTAAGTTATTTTAAGTTATTATTAAAAATGCAATATATAAAAAAAAAAACTTGCATATAATTTAAATCAATTACAAATTGTTCAGCTTTCAGCTTTTAGCTCTTCGTTGTCAGCAGTTGTGAGTAGTGAGCAGTCAGCATACTGTTGAGCCATTAAATTGGCCGCTAATTAACGGTCAAAGTCAAACAAAAATCATCGACAAAATGTGCTTTCAATAATGCTGAGGCGTCGTGTGGCAGCATATGCTCAGACAATTAATTAGCGTTCCCTTGACTGATTGCTCAGCAATGAGGCAAAAGGAGGCAAGAGACCGAAACAATTAGCCAGTGTCTAAGAAACAATGTTCATAGCAGGCAGGCAGGCAGTCAGGCAGTCAGAGGGCGGGCAGGCAGGCAGAGTCACGGTAAAAGACAGGCAGCACACGTTTGCTTGATTTTTATTTAGTCAAACAAGCAGATAACCAAGCAAGCAGCCAGCCAGTTAGCTACTCTCTCTTTCTCTCTCACACTCTCTTTCTCTTTCACTTTGACACACACTCTTTTTACATAGTGTAAGCGAGTCTGATGTCTGGTGTCTGGTGTCTTTCTTTCCATTTTTTTCCTTTGTACTCAAACGTTTTTATTTGCTCTGATGCCTTTCGCCTTGCATTATATATATATATATATATATATATTTTTTTTATTTTTTTTTGCTGCCTTTCTTTCTGCACGGTTTTCTTTCTTTCTTTTTTTTTTGTTCTTGTTTTTTTTGTTATCAAGCTTGTGCGCTTGTTTCTTGAAAAATAATGACTGCACATTAAGTATACGTCTAACATGACATACGTAGAACGCACACACACACACACACACATAGAGAGAGACACATCTACATATATACATATACCAATAGCTTGAGCAATAGCTGAAGCCAAGGATGTTATGCTGACACAAAGCAAGTAAAATGTCAACAAATGACAACAGAAATATGATGCAAATGGTTCATGTAAGTGCTTCTTGCCGCTTACATTTATAAAAAAAAATATATATAAAACCAAGGGACAACTTCTAATGCAGCCAACAACAGCAAGCGACAGCACAGGATCAAGGCAATCCCATACATAGCTGCTACTGCTGCTACTTCTATTTCTACTTTTGCCAACACAAATATGGCTAAAAGCTTCAAGTAATTGTCTGCAGTCAGCAAAACAATATCAAGTATATAATAAAAAAATATGCAGCTGCTTGTTTAACTTTATTTTAAAATTGTTCATAAATAAATGAAATAATAATTTAATTGCTACAAATTTATTAATTATGCATTTAATCAAACATAATAAAATTTTATTATAATTTATTTTTAGAATTGGAAAAATTGAAGCCTGGCAATTTGCGGTCAGTGGCCAAGGCATAGCAGCAAAAAAATTTGCCAGTCAGTTTTAGGCAGCAAGTCAGTTAATTTTTTGGCATAAAATGAGAGAGACAGATAGAGAGAGAGAGTGAGAGAGAGAGAGTGAGAGCAAGTTCAGTTATTGCTCAGTTAGCTGGCTAATCATCCACTTGACCGCATTGATATTCTATGCTTGATGCGAGCTGCTGTTGCTATTGGTCATTGATGCTGCTGCTGCTGCTGTTGCTGTTGCTGTTGCTGTCCGCATGCTGCTCGCTCAGCTGAGCTGCCTCGGCTGCCACTAACGATAGATGTCCTTAAGCTTAAATACACACACACACACACACACACACACACACACACACATGCTATGTTATGTGTACAGTGGCATGCGAAAATATTTATCTACGAGCATCACAAGGCAACAAACGTTGTGGCCCCAAAAAATGTTGTTGCTGCTGTAGCTGAGCGCAGCGTTGTGCGCTGCTTTGTTAACTTTTTACGTTTAATGAAATCAATTCACAAGTCACGTTATTGCCGGACAATAAATACATCAGAGTCCATTTAATAAAATCATGATGTGCACTTTACTATATGATATATACGCTATATATATATATATATATATAATATATAAGCACACTATCATTCTTGTATATATGTATGTATCGATTCTAGATTGTAAACAACTTTTATCTCATTGGAATGCCGCATGCTACACGAACATATACTATATACATTGCCTGACCTATTGCTTAACACAAGCTCTTCCCTTCTCTCTCTCTCTCTCTCTCTCTCTGTCTTACTCATTGTATGTGTATATTTTTGGTATTTACTTAGCTCTGTATCAATATCAATTGCGCGATAAGTGCATCAAGCGCAAATACTTAAATCAAATTTTGCCTCATGGAAACTTTGCGCTTCTACGGAATTTCTCAATTTGTTATGATTCGTAATTTTTTTTTTTTTTTTTTTTTTGGTTTACATTTTCGGCTCATTATGTTACATACTACATATGAAGAAAAATATAAAAAAAAAAAAAACGAAGCAATCTACAAAAGTTTCAGCATAGCCCGGAAACAATTTTATTCTTAGCATTTAATCAAGCTTGATTGCAAAAGAAATTAATATTTCAGCAGTGACTTGAAAAGTATTTTGCCAGCTGGCATAAAAAATTATAAAAAAAAATAAAATTAAAAATATTATAAATAAATAAAAATATATAACACAATTTTAAGATATTAAAAAATCTGGAAAAAAAAATTATTAGAAATTTATTATTTAGTGATTGTCATTGTCTTAAAAATAAACTAAAAATGTTTTCTATCTAGCATAATATTTAGATCAAAAATAATTTATAAAATAATATAAATAAAAATAAATAAAAAATAAATAAAAAAAATTTAAAAAAAAAAAATAAATAAAATTATTTGTAGATATTAAAAGATTAAGATATTAAAGATAAAAGTACTAAAAAAATTATTATTTATTTATTGTCATTGTCTTAAAAATAAACTAAAAATGTTTTCTATAAGGAATAAAATTTACTAAAAATTTTATAATAAATTCAATACATCATAAATAAATAAAATTAAAACAATTTGTGCATATTAAAAGATTAAGATATTAAACAAAAAAATTATTAAAAAATTTATTATTTACTTATTGTCAAAAATTTAAGCAATTTGTATATATTAAAATATTAATATATTAAAAAAAATATATATATTATACAAAAATTTAATAAATTTAAAATTTTTAAGCATTTGTCTATTTTTGACTGGTCCAAAATAAATTTATTAGAATTTTAAGAACTAATATTAAATTTAAAAATATTTCAAATAAATTAAAATTATAAATTTTCTTATATATGAAATATATATAACTTAGAATAAATAAATAAAATTTTGCATTATTTAAAAAAAGTTTTAAAATTCAAAACTAAATTTCAATGTCTTAGAAACAAGTCAAGAAACAAGTCTTAATAAAGCTGCTTATAATGAGATTGATGCTTAATACAAATTTTGTTATGCCATTGTTATCAACAGTATTTGTTAGTATTTTTCTTCTTATTTTTTTTTTTAAATTTTTTTATGACGCTTGCGCAGTAAAAGCAGCTAAATAAAAGTTAAATATTCAAGCAAAAAAATAAATAAATAATTAATAAAAAATTTGAAATATTTTAATATAATTATCTTTGAAATAAACATGAAATTTAATTAGCATAAATTGCGACTAAGTTACGCGCAAGTTCTAATACACTTTGATTGCAAGTTGTATTAATAACTTTGCTTTATCAGCGCATCAGGCCTGCGAACGTAAACTGTGCTACGCTGTAGCTACTGTGCTACACAGCACAGCTGTTAGATTTGTTCTCTCTCTCTCTCTCTCTTAAACCTATGCCAACAATAATCAACGAAAGAGAAACTTTATGTTCGTCTGCATGTTGACAAGGAAGCATTCTCTTCGTTATACGAACGACAAGTACGAGCGATGTCTTCGTGTTTGATGCTTGTTAGCGACGATGCGACGCATATAGATGAAACGAGGCGAAAGTTACTTCGGCTACGGCGAGACATTGACGAGGCATAACGAAGGCGAACATTGTGTGCGTGCAGCCTCTTCGCTTATCTGACGCGTTGTGAGCAAATCAGTTGCTAGATGCGTCGCGAACGTTGAATTTAACGGTCGGTTTGGCAGTGAAAGTGACAACAAGCGTCAAGTGAATTTGTTGTTTCTTTGGTGCGTAAAATAATAGAAGAGCAAACAAATAAAAAAAGTGATAAGAATTCAATGATAATGTTACCATAACATGCAGCTAACAAATTATTAACTTAAACAAGAGTTTACTTTATATAAACAAAAAAAGACTGCAATAAAAGAAAGAAATTGCTTCATAGAAAAGAAAAAAAAAAAAACTGCTGGGTAAATGATTGTTATAAATGTTTTGTTATTTATTTTACACTCTAATAAGATTAAGCATAAATTAAAGTCTCTACAGCAAGTAAAGTATACAGTATATATATATAAGTATGTATATATAATATTTCTTGTGCGATTTCAAAGTAAATCGTTTCATGTGGCGTATACGCAACTTTTATAAAGCAGCATTGAGTGTCTAACCTATATTTGTGTTGTTATTCTTCTTGTTGTTTCTGACCGGGTGCCTGGCGGGCTGACTGACTAGCTGACTAACTGACTAACTGACTGACTGACTGACTGGCTGACTGACTAAATGACTGTGATTCCAGTTGCCAGCTGTTGGCATCTTAAGCAAGTTAATTTTATTGGTTTCTTGTTTGGTAGCTTGATGATTTTCTAGCGCTTTTGTGTTTGCCTGTTTATTGTTTACATTGCTTAAACGTTTAAGCTTACGGCTAACTTGCTGAGCATTTTTTTTTTATATTTATTTTTTACTTTTATTAATTTATATTATATTGAAATAGTTAAGTTGAACTTAGAAATTTTGCCTGTTCATGTTCATCAATTTAATAAAAGTTTTACAGAATGATTGTTGATTTGTTTGATCTATCTCATGCTGTTGTCGCTTTCTGTTTTTTGTTTTTATTTGATTTGTGTACTTTTGGCTAAAGTCAACATTCGTTAGCTAAAATTTCGCTCACGTTCTGTTCGACCGAGTTCTCAATTTCATGAATTTTTGGCATTCGTTTGCTTTTATTTGTTTCGCTGTTCTTACACTTTTTTTTTCGTCATCATCTTCAAGCTGCAAATTTTAAATCCCCCAAAAAAAAAAAAAAAAAAATGTTTATTTCATTTTTATTTTTCTTGCATTTAATAGAGATAAGTAATATATTGAAATGTTTATATATAGAGGAAATTATACTATATATAAATAAACAGATATTTTTGCGACTTATATACACACACACACAGAGACATTAGCTGTGTGTGCTAGTGTGCACAAGCTTGTGGTGTCGCTTTCAAGAGATTATTTATGTGGTGATTAGTTACGCAGACTTATTGCGCAAATTATCAAGTGTGCTATAAAATTTCACTGTCATTTATTTGCGCAAGTTTTAGACTTTTAACATGCGCTAACCGCTACCCTCCCCACCCTGCCCACCTCTAGCCAGCCATCAACCATTGCAAAAGTTTCCTTTTTAGCTGCTACAATATCTCATGTGTATCGTTTAGCTTAGAACTGAGCACTGAGCACTGAGCTCACTGAGCATGCTGCATATGGTAAAATAACAAATTGTATGACTTTGATTTTTAAGCGTAAAAAATTGACTAAAATATGGAATTAATTACATTTGAATTGTTTTAACATGCGCTGTATTACTTAATTAACATAAAAGTCAAAAAAAGGTTTCTGTAAACAGATAAAAGTCATGCACAAAATACTTGACAAAAAAGGAAACAAAAAAAAATAAAATGTAAATTTTTTATTGCATACTTTCAGGCAAAATATTTTTTTTTCGTCTGTTGCGATGCTTGTGTTCATTAAGTGCGACTTGAGTCTAGTCTTGCTTAATTTTATGTTTTGAGAATTTTTAAACTTAAATGAAGTTGAGTAGTTTTTGAAGACAAAATTATTATTAATATTAATTTTATTTTTTTTTATAATTTTAAATTGATTTTTTTTATACAATTTTTTTTTTATGTATTATATGTTTAATGTTGAAATGTTATAAAATTAATGTAATATATAACACTGAAAATTATTGATATATAATAAAGTATAGAGATTTTGCAGACTTGCTGCTATTTATGGCATTAAACTATTAATTGAAACTAATAGAACAGAGTCTTAGATTTCGGCCCTAAAGCTATGCTCTGTTAGTGAAATACGATTTAGTATTAATATAAATTTTAAACAGCTTAATTAGTATTTCATTCAATGCTGTTAGTATCGCTGCTGCTTTTGTGCTACTCATATTTCAACAGTCTGTCAGCAGCAGTAGCAGCAGCAACAGCTCTTGGTGGTGAGCTCGTTCAGCTGGCATAGTAACTAATTGTCTGAAATATCTAGAAATTAATTACATTTAAATAAACACGAATTGAAAGTAACAAATTTTGACCAGTAAAACCAACAACAAGCTAAAATAACAAAACATGCAAAACAACAGAAAATAAACAACAACAACAACAAGTAGCAACATTACAACATTATTGCATGTTACAACAATCAAGCATTAGCAGGCAAAACAACTCAATTCAATATCACTTACGACAAGAGAAACTCTGCTGCTACTTTAAGCCGCTTACAATCTAACATATATACACACACTCACACACACATATACATATATATATATATATCCATATATAGTACACGAGTTATAAATTTCAATGAATTTGCCACGAAAACAAAATCATTAAGTTTGCTGTTGCAAAACCAATGAAAGTACAAGAACAGCAAAATTTCATTTCGCCTTCGCAGCTAACGACAAATGTATGAGAAGTGTGAGTGAGAGGCAAGTGGAGAAAGTGGAGCAGAGTGTTTGGGGGGGAGTGTTAGAGGGTAGACCACAAATTGGTATACTATCACACAGTGTAATGAAAGTTAAAGTCCAATTTAATGCTGGGATTAGCGATAACAGCAATAGGCATAAAGTTGAGCCTAGACACGTTCACCCGCTGGTCACCCGACGCTCATCGACATTCACTGCTGCTGTTGTTCCCCCTCCCCCCCACTTTACGCCTGTTTGCATATGCCAAATGCCTAATGATTTATGACTGTGGTAAGTCGACAGTACTAGTCAAGTTGGCAATAACCAAACCTCCAAAACACCCAAACACCCAAAACACCCCCGAAAACCAACAAAACCCCTAAGTTCAATTCCAAAAGCATGCTGAAACATACTTACGTCCACTCAGTGGCTGTTGAAAAGTGTGAAAACTCTTTCATTTCTTTTTCTATTTTTTTTTTCCGGTTTTTTTTTTGGTGTGTTTTCTATAAGTAAGACATTGCAGTATTCTAGGGGCCAAGAAAAAGTAAATTGAATTTTACGTTTCACAACTCAGCATGATTTTTATCAAAGTCTATGCCGCGCATCCTATCTCAATGCCTCGGCATTTGAACATTGGAGCATTGGTATATCGAAACAACGGAACTTCCGAACATTCGGAACATTGGTACAAAAAACCATGCACCGCAAAACTGATTACTTTTGTTCTTGTTGTTGTTCAGCTTGTTATGTCCCTTCAGTGTCTGCTTGTCTGAATGTTTCACTGTCTGTTGTTTGTGTGTCCGTTAAGCCAACTCTATGTTTTGTACTTCTCTCGTTCCGTTGCCAGCCCAAAAACAAAAACCAAAAAAAAAAAAACCAATCATTGAAAACTTTTAAAGCATCAAAGCGCACACTTTTGTTTTTATGTTCTTCGTTTTTTTTTTGTAATTTTACCCTAGAAAGTTGTAGACTGAGCAGCGGTTCGTTAGGTTTCAAGTAACATGCTTCAAATAATATTAATACAAATTTTTTTTTTTGCTGCTTTTTAAATAATTGAAAAAATAAAAAAAACAAATTTTATTTTATTTTTATTTTTTTGTCTTGCTTTTTGATTTTAATGAATTAATTACTGCGTAACTTGAGGCATAAGTTCACCTTTAAAAAAAAAAAAAAAATAATATTATGCTGCTGCTGTTACTGATAAATTGTTGCTTGTGTTCAATTTTTGTTGTTGTTGCTGTTGTTTTTCGTTTGAAAATTTTACAACTTTCAAGTGAGTTTTGTGGCAATGTTTTTGAGAAAAATGACTTTGCAAGCTCGCAAAAAAAAAAACAGAAAAAAAATAAAGAAAAGTTGTTGCAATTTTAATGAGAGGCGTTTGTAAACTGTTGATTAACAAACAGGAAATTAATAAGTTAAGTAGCCGTTGGTTGCCTAAGTGCAAAGTTGCTACGATTGAGAGAGTGAAACTTTTACTGCCACTAAGTAATACTCAATACTTAAGTGCCATAGAATGAGAGAGAGAGAGTAACGGAGAGAGAGAAAGAGTTTTCTACTAATTCTAATTGTTCGTGCAACTTATTTTGAGATTACTTTAATAAGAAAGTTGCTTCCGGCTGCTGCCTGCTTGCTGCTGGTAGTCGATGCTAGTGTTATTTTCACTTGAGCAAAGTGCAGTCAACTGTAAAAATATTGGTAAAACTCAAACAGCGTAAGCATTTGACATAAATCCTTATCATCCTTTTGTGCACAAATTGACATTGCACTTGTAAGGCGATTGGCGAGACGTTTCTCAGGCATTTCAAGACTTTACTCTCTCTCTCTCTCGGTCTCTTTCTTTTTTTTTCTGCTTAGTTGAAGTGAATCTCTGAGGTTTTTCTTATTATTTTTTTTTTTTCTTACCTAGTTTTGCTGCGACATTGTCTGCTGCTGCCTCAACTGTTTGAAACATAAAGCTCAGTAAATTGTTTTTTTTTTTTTTTTTTTTGTCACCTGCCTCGCTCAAATATCAGACATCTTATGTCTGCGGCATTTGACAGCAAAAGTCTAAAATTATAATTTTCATTGTAAATTTTTATATTTTTAAACATTCAACATTTAAATATAAAACTTTCGTTAGATTTCATGGATTTGTGTAAAAATGTTTAAAAGAAAAAAAAAATCTTAGTAAACCGATACGTGGCAAGTGTCTGCTTTCTAATGTTAGTCATGAAAGAAATCTTGTTGTTCATCATGTTGAAGATTTTATTATGCGACACGCAGCTACTTTGGGCACCTTTTGCAGCTGCCATGGGGCCCGCAGAATTTGACATTATTAAATTATGCGAAGATTTGTGCATTTTCTTTATGTTGTTGTTGTTGTTGAGCCTCTTGACATTTTAATGATGAGCTCAACTCATGCCTTAGACTTAGACTTCCTGCCTGGCTGACTAGGCCCCAAATTAAATTATTTTATCGCCGGAGAATTCGTTAAGTCGTTCTTCCAAGCATTTTCCTACAATATAGCAACATCAGTAACATCATAATTAGCATCATCATCATCATGCACAAGTTGGATTTAACAATTTAAGCTTCTGCCGCGTAGTTCCGTCAATTTTGCGCCTTCTGCGCTTTTGTTTACAACTCAAAGACGAAAGAGCGGACGCACAAACCAACGGACGGGCTGTTGCATTGATTAAGCTCAGGGATTAGCTTTGATTAGTACGTGCCTCCAACAACAAAAAAAAAAAACGAGAGCATATCAAAATTCACAGTAAAAAAAAAACTTTAAATAAGATTCAAATATCTTCAATGAGTATCATGACGATAATAATGATGATGATCATGATATATTTAGCTGCATGTTTAAGGCGCGAATGCTTAGTGACAAAGCTGAGATACAGATACAAAAAAAAAACCTGAATCCAATGCGCTGTGCCTGCCATTGGCAGACATTGGTGAGGATTTTATTTATGATTTTGACATTGAATGCCGTTAAAAAGAGTCGATGGGCAAAAAGCTAAGACTGAAAACCAAAACAATCATCAAATAGAATCATAAAAACAGTTAGCAACGATAATAAATTTCGAACAGAACCATAAAAACTCGTCCACGTGGCACCGAGTGTGACATAAAATTCCATTGAATTCTGCACCTTACCAATACATATATATATATATATATATATATATATTGAGCTCTAGCTCTATATATACCTATGTGCATATAAATATATTTATACAATGTAAAACGAAACCTCGATACTCGTAATACCCAAAAACAAAAATATATACAAAATGTTCTTTCAGCAGTTTTACTTGTATTTTTTTTTCACTTTTTTTTTTTTTGGGACACACAAAATTTCAGCTAATAAATCTTGAAATAATAAAAAATTTACATTTTTATTAGGAAAAAAAAAAGTTTTTAGCAATGCAATCAGTGTTTGCGTGAATTCACATTTCATTCATCTCTCTCTCTCTCTCTCTCTCTATATGGCTATCTCTTTCTCTGCTTACAAATTACCAATTGTATTTTATAGATTTTTTTTTTGTCTGTTCATCTATAATTGCTTTGTTATCATTTCCAACACTTAGTCGAAAATATTTTATATTTTAGTTTATATTTTATAGCAAAATTTTGACCGATACTTGCTATGATAACTATATGATATAGTCATGTGATTTGATTTAAATTTGGTGTATCTCTGGAATTTAATATTATAACTTAATTTTTTTAGTTTGAGATGTATAGCTTGGCAAACATTAAAATTTTTAATACTCGTTCCCGAATTTCTCCAGAATGTTCCTATGATAACTATAGGATATTTTTATTCTATTTACACCAAAATTGGCTTGTTGCTTCTTTTCACTAGTAACTTTAGTTACTGTACGTTTCAGTGGAATAGTTAATGGAATTTAAAAGTTGGACATATTTTTATGAAATTTAGTGGAAATACGAGGGGTATTCAAAAAGTAAGTTTCCCTGTGTTGGGGAAAAATAAAAAACAAGTTTTAGGCAGTAAAAATAAATTTATTTTATTCTTTGACTCTTAAACTATTTTTCTACATAGTCGCCTTGGACTACAATACATTTTTGGTATCTGTGTGAAAGCTTAAGTAAACCTTCCTTAAAAAATTCCGTGCCCTGTTTGTGTTTTTTTGGCAGAATGAGGCCGAGCGTTGTCATGAAAAAGTAAGACTTTTTTTGACAATTTTCCAGGGCGTTTCCGTTTAATGGCATTTCTGAGTTTCTCTAGCACTTCACAATATCTATCCGCATTAATCGTGGTACCTGGTACCCTTTTGCAGTTAAAAAACGATTATTCGAATGTAATTCACAATCGGACCAGCTTTGCACTGGTAACTCCATGATTATTGAGCTCGTACTGCTGAAAAAAGTATTCTTGGCCACCAAAACCAATTCCGCTCTTATCGGTAGAATCTACACTGAAACTATGTTCAGCTAGAGTCCGCTAGGTGGCGTCTGAGAGAAACGCCAGACTAGGGAAACTTACTTTTTGAATACCCCTCGTATATTGGAATTTACTAGACTTGCATTCTGAAATTGCAGCCGGTTAGCTTAACAAAGAAACAAATTATTCGAACTGCAAGTTCTTAGAGATATGTTCCTATACATATATAATAGTTGTCCGATTTAGCTTCCTTCAACATTCTTTGAGTTTATGCTGATAAGAAATGCTTATGGCAAGTCCAATAAGCATTGAGTATCGATAGATATTTGGCTGTCCTGTTACTACTATAATGCTGTGTAAAACCTTTTATATATTTATACCGATAGCTAGGCAGAAATGCAACCCTGCTGCTCAACAACACTGCTTGTCATAATCGATTGTCAAAGTCAATTATATAAGTTTCTATAGTTACATTATGGTTACATAAAGTGAATTAGATCTCATTACGACAGAGATTTATGCATACTTGATGGGCAACATCTTTAATTAAAGTCGCCACTTTAATTGTCAGCCTCAATCCTCAAAACCTCAAACTTCAAAATACAAAAACACAAAATTCAACAGCATAATTCATAATTTTCATTAAGTTACGAAGACCTCGACAGGCGCACCCAGAACACCCAGAAAACACCCTGAAAACCGTCTCCCTCTCACATTACATGAAACATACAAATTGCGTTAATTTTTTAGCATGCTACACGAAAAATATTTTACAACTGCCTTTTATGTTTTTTTTTTTTCTCCACTTCCCCCCCCCCCCCTTATAAATTTGACAACAACAACAACAAGATGATGAAGAAGAAGAAGAACAAGAGTTTAAGTACTTGACATGAAAATTTCAACAGCACGCTCAATGAAATTCTACGCTAGCAACAACAGCAAGGACACTAACATAAGACCAAAACTGAGACTTCAGAGCCAAGTTAAAATGCCATCGCTGTCGTAATGTCCAATCTCATAGCTTTCAACTTATGGCACAGCGAACACGCAAGAATATTTTGTTGCTTCAAAAAAAAAACAAGGCGATTTTTGTGCGTCCTGGCATGCACTATGCTTGATGATTATTATAACCGCCTACCAGAAGGAATAACAGGCCGTTGTAGTCAGTAGCCAGTAGCCAGTAGCCAGTCGACAGTCGCCAGTCGTAGTAGTAGTAGTAGCAAAATATCAGCAACAAAATGAGCAGCAAAAACGCTTGAAGGGGCAGCAAGTATGAAAGTGGAAAAAGCAACCACAACAACAACAACAACAACAACAATATGCTGCCTGCCGCACCCAAGCAAATAATTTTTGAGCCAGGCGCAGCTAATGACCAGCTGCGAGCTGTGAGCTGTGAGTTTTGAGCTGTATGTAAGTGCGAGGACACACAGCAACGACAATGACGACAGTAGTGAAAAATCAGAACATCAGTGGGCAACCAGCAACAGCAGCAGCAACAGTAACAGCAGCCGCAGCAACAAACAACCACAATAACAACAGTAACAACAACAACAATCACAAGTTTTGTTACAAGCAAAATGATGGGCATGAATTCATCATGGGAGGCCAAGTACTGGACAGAACAGAACAGAACAGAACAGGGCTGGGCAATACAGCACAGGGCTGGGCAAGCAAACGTTGCTTCACATCAAAACTCTCTTGTTGTTTAGCCTTTGTGGGGCAATTTTAAAATAAAGTAACGGCACAAAGTCGCCAAGCAGCAGCAGCAGCAGCAGTGGCAGGCAGACAGCAGGCAATAGCTTGTGCAAAATAATGTTGGGCTGGCATATAGCTAGAGGAGCTGAAACTGAAAGCGAGCATTGCTCGCTAATTTTATGCTCTTTTGTGATTTTTGTACTCGCCGGGGCCGGACACACCCTGTGGCCATATTTAGTGTCAGTCGCGCAACCCTCACTTTGCACTCCTCATTCCTCAACTCTTACACCGCACGTCATACTGCTCACACAGCGCGGCATAAGCAAATGCAAAGTTTTGCGCGCTTTTGTCATTAGCGTTGATGGCTGAGCAGTAGACGAAGAGAGTGAGATAGCAAGCAAAAGAGAGAGAGTAAGAGAGAGACACCCGAAGCGTTGCCTTTTTGTCCGCTTTTCATGTGTTGCGGTCGCCGTTTGTTGTTGTTGTTGTTGTTGTTACTGTTGTTGTTGTTGCTGTTGTTGTTGTGTTACGGTTTGTGGCCCCGCCAGTATGGTTACTTTTAATGAGCGGAATAACGGGGGCGTGGCAATGGAAATGGCACGTTTTAGGCACTCATTAAGTTGCGGTTATGCAGCTTTATTTTTGTTCACTTTCAGCGCTTACTTTTGTCAAATGAAAGTGAATTATTTGTTAGATGAGAAATTTTTTTTTTACTGTTTTTTATATATTCGCTGACCCCTTTTTTCTGCTTATTTCTTTTTTCTTTTTACTTTTGTTACTGTTGTTGGTGACATCCTTTTGGCATGACATTAAAGTTAACCGTAAGTTTTTGTTTGTCCCAGCACTGACTATGAGCAAATAATTATTCAAGAATTTTTTTCTAGTTATATTAAATATATAAATTAATGTTAATTTAATTGAAATTATGCTAAGTTATCTTTAATATGCTGAAGATTTTATATTCTTGCATAATTTATTCATACAAAAAGTCAAATTGATCAATTGTTGCTATGACAGCTATAGGTTATAGCTGTTCAATTTAAACAAAATTTGGCAGAGATGTATAACTCCTATTTTTACCTAAATCCTATAAGTTTTTATACAGCTTGCTTAGCAAACAAAAAAGTTTTTCATATAAAAACTCGATTTTTGATTGATTCTTTCTATGACAGCTATATGATATAGTTAGCCGATTTGTATAAAATTCGAAAGAGATGTATAAATCAGCTCTAAACGCATGCTCTGTGAGTTTCAACTGGATAGCGTAGCAAACAAAAAATTATTTCATATAAAAACTCCATTTCCGATCGAGCATTCCTATGACAGCTATGTGATATAGTTGACCGATTTGAGCCAAATTGATATGAGAAGTTTCAGTCGTACTTTAATTTAAATCCTGTAAGTTTTAGCCGGATAGCTTATCAAACAAAAAAGTATTTCATATAGAGACTCGATTTTTTATGGATCCTTCCTATGACAGCTATATGATATAGTTGACCGATTTGAGCCAAATTGTGATAATATGCATAAGGTGTCAGTAAACAGCAAACATGTTAGTTTCAGTCGAATTGCTTAACAAACAAAAGAGTTTTTTCATATAAATACACGATTTTTGACTGATCCTGCCTATGGCATAGCTGTCATATAGTTAAAGTATGTCATAATACAACTGTCAAAAAATATTTTTGATTATTGGCAATATTTCTTTATATATTTATTTATGTGGCTTTGTTTTTACAGGAAATTATAAATGTTTCTTCAGAGTGAGGATTAAAAAGTGTTTCCAGGATAAGTTCCTGAATTTCTTGACAGCTTCAAGTCCAAAAGCATTGCTAGAATTGCTTACATTCTTTTTATGCTTTTCGGACTGCTGACAAATAGTTTTTTTTTTTTTTGTTTACTGTGGCTTCTTTTTTGGAGGATATTTAGTCTCAACGCGACGCCGCTTAATGAAACCCTCAGCGAATTGAACCATATCCGTAACATCTCGTGATAATTTTTGATTACGCTTTTTAAGCTCAACATTTTGCTTTTCTATCTCATCGAATTTACGTTTCAATTCGATTTTCTCTTGTTCAATAGCAGCTTTATTTATCTCCCCAATTTCCTTGGCCAATTCAGCCTTTAGCTTTTCCTTCTCTTTTCCTATGGCGTCCAATTGAACAAGTTTTTGTTGCTTCGCTTCTTGAGCTTTCGAAATCTGACGATGATTTTTATACATATGAGAGATATATATCTAAAATTTATTTATATAACATTTACCTGTTTACGAACTCCAATAATATCCCTTTCCTTTTCGGCAACTTGAAGACATAGTCCACGTCTTTCGTAAGCAAATCCTACCTCCATTAATAAACCTTTACTAAATTGATTTATTTTTTTTTGAATAAGCTCAGAGTTCTTATTTTTTAATATCTTCAATTGTTCTTCCTTCTCTTGCAACCTGAGACACATAACCCCAAAAAAACATAGCCAAAAAAAAAACATAACCCCAAAAAAAAAAATAAAAAAAAAAAATATAAAAAAAAAATTAGAAAATAAAGCAAAAATAAAATAAAAATTAAATAGCTTACGATGTTTGCATCTGCTCATTTTCATCGTCAACATCAGACAGTCCCATTATCATTGTGTGCAACCTTCCGTTAGTTTCCTCAGATATATTTATAATTGATTGAATTGCATTATTATTCTGCTCAATCATATTGCTCATCATTTCATTGAATGCTTCGATTTGATTATCTTCACTATTCGACATTTTTATTAAATTATTTAATAAAAAAAATTGAAATGTAGAGACACGGCACACAATTCACAAGCTGAACGCAATATTTGATTTAATTTTTATAAAAATTAATAACTTGAGAGAGAACACTTGAAAATCGGTCTGCACAATGCACAAGCTGAACAATATCTGATTTATTTTTCTAGATGTAATTTTAACAAAAACTTCGCATAGCTTATACAAAGGCTACTGAGATGTTATATACATATTTTTTTTTGACAGTTAAAATATTATTAACACTGCTAATGGTGTGTAAAATAAAAATAATATAAAAATAAAAAAAAATAAAAATATTACAGTGTTAGAACAAAACTTATCGAAAATACTAAATTTTTCAATCGATTTTTCTTATGCAATATAAATCGCAATTAAATTACAAATATTGTAAGTTTCAGTATTACAAAACGCAACTGTCTACGTCAGATTAATTATTTTCTAAAGTAATTAAAATTGAAGTAGTGCAAAAAAAAAAAAGAAAGCAAAATAATTTTGCTTGCTTCAATGTATTGCACATCAAACAAAATTGTAAAGTAATGCTACGTAATTTATGCAAATGTTCGAGCGTAGAAAATGTAAACAAACAAATTGCAAATCGCAACAATTACTGCAACTAAGTACAGCTGCTGCTGCTGTTGCTTGTTGTTGCTTGTTGCTGCTTGTTGCTGTGAGTGGTTTTTAGTCTGTCTGCGAGTCACATTCACTGGCAGCAATGCGCTTACCTTGTTTGTTGTGCAAATTTTCTTTAATTAGTGCGCCAAAATGTATGCAACAAGCTGACAGAGAAACAGACACACAGACAGACTGAGAGACAGAGAAACAGACAAGCAGACAAGCAGTGGCAGCCGCATATTACAAACGTTGCGGCAAAACTAGAAGTTGCGTGCATATATTTATATAAATTTATCCATGTAAATGTATGTGTGTCTGTCTGTGTGTGTGTATCTGTGTATCTGTGCGTATGTCGTGTTTTGTTGTATATGTCGAGTATGTTCTTGTAGTTTACTATTTTCTATGCTCAGCATCATTTGAACGACTGTTGCCTCATTTGAAAGTTTTTGTTAACAGCCATGGGGCATAGCGCAAACTGCCGCAGCAGTTACTAAATGCACACACACACATAGACAGACATACACACGCATACACGCATACAGTTTTTGGCGGCTTGCTTTCGTAATTGAACAAATATTTTAGTTGTGGCAAAACAAAGTTATGATACATTAATTCCAACGGCACACGCTCGCCACAACACGTTGCCTTGGCTCTTTTGTAGCTACAACTGTTGTTGCTGCTGCTGTTATTGTTGTTGTTGTCGCTAATTAGCGTAAAAATGTGGCAAACAATATTATTATCTTGCAGCATTGTTACAGGCGTTGCCATGATTTTTGTATACAGTTTTTCCCGCTAAATGCCCATCAAATTCACATCAAATCTTTGAAAATCGTAAAACAAAAATAGCAACAGCAACATTAACAACAACAAAAATAACAACAACAACAATAACAAGTAAAACGAATGCATAAAACTTGACAATTTGTCGCTTGAAAGTTATGCTACTTATTTCTCAGTCTCAGTCTAACTGCCGCTGCCTCTACCTCACCTCAGCTGCTGTTGCTCTTGTTGCTGCTGCTGCTGCAGCTGTTGCTGTTGCTGTTACTGGTCAAGTATTTTGTAAAACAATACGCCATTTTAACTGCTTCAATTTGAGTTTGGTTGTAAAACTTTATCCACTTTTCTTCCTCTGCCTTCTCTTCTTCTTCTTCACTGCTTCTTGTTTTGTTATTTTTTTCGTTCGTTCTTGTTTTTTTTGCGTAACTTTAGTGGCAACCCACGTAAGAGGCGCGTTTAAAAAAAAAAGAAAAGTGGTATATATGCTGCACGTTACAGTTCAATGTATTTAACTTGAGAAATACCCTGTAATTTTATATATTTTATTTTATTTTATAAATTTTATTTTATATATTTTATATATTTTATATATTTTATATATTTTATATATTTTATATATTTTATATATTTTATATATTTTATATATTTTATATATTTTATATATTTTATATATTTTATATATTTTATATATTTTATATATTTTATATATTTTATATATTTTATATATTTTATATATTTTATATATTTTATATATTTTATATATTTTATATATTTTATATATTTTATATATTTTATATATTTTATATATTTTATATATTTTATATATTTTATATATTTTATATATTTTATATATTTTATATATTTTATATATTTTATATATTTTATATATTTTATATATTTTATATATTTTATATATTTTATATATTTTATATATTTTATATATTTTATATATTTTATATATTTTATATATTTTATATATTTTATATATTTTATATATTTTATATATTTTATATATTTTATATATTTTATATATTTTATATATTTTATATATTTTATATATTTTATATATTTTATTTATTTTATATATTTTATTTATTTTATATACTTTATAAATTTTTCACATATTTAATTTAATTTTTCTTAACTTAATCGCCGTCAATCATTGGCATTAAATGCATTTACAGGGTATGTGAGCACAGGAAATGCAAAATAAAACAAAAAAAAGAGCGAAAAAAAATCTTGGCAAGTTTATTAAAACTTGCGGCAAGTTGTGCAGACTCTGTGCGAACTCTGACACAACTTCCATAGATACTGTAAGCGTATGGTGGTGGCAGTGGTGGCCATGGTGGTGACGGTGGCTGCGTTGGCTAGTGAGGGGGCGGAGGTTTCGCAGTGGAAGTTTGTGCGCTGCTGACAGCCAGCAACTGACAAATGCCAACGCTAACTCACTCAACTCAACTGAACTCAAACTCTCAAACTCCACGCAATATAAAACACAATAAAATAAAATAAAAGTGCAAAATGCGAAGAAAAAAGATTTCACAAAAAAAAGACAAAAAATAAATAAAAAATTTGTTTTCTTTTATTTATTTTTTTTTTGTTTTTATTTTAGCTTCTTTGTTGGCAGCAGCATCTTTGAGCGGTTTTTTATTATTATTATCTTTGACCTGAGCCAAGGAGTTGCTGCTGCTTTCTTTTATTTATGTGCAAAGTTTTATTTTATTTTTTTTTTCTTTTCATTTTTTTTCTTGTTGTCCTTTTTGTTGTGCACTTTGTGATTGTGTTTTGTAATGCTTGCAATGAGGTCACTGGGTTAAATGTCTTATAGAGCTATATCTTTAACCGATAATGTCTTTAAATTTTAATTACATACAACAATTACAAGTAATTATTATACAGCGTAACGTTTTTAAATACAAATTATAAAATAATTATAAAAAAAAAATAAGAAAAAAATATTAAAAAAATAAAATATATATTTTTTGAGTTTTATTAGAAAAATTAAAAATAAATATTATATTTATTAATTATTAGAAAAATTTGAAAAGAAATTAAATTTCTATACCTGACTGCAGCCTCTTGCTTCTTCAATAAATTTTTATTTTTATTTTTAATTATTTTTATTTTTAAATTTTTAAATTAAATTTAAATTTTTATTTTTAAATTATATAAATTAAATTATATTCAAGATTATTGCACAAAATTATTTATTATTATTAAAAATAAAATCTCTATTTATATTTATGCAGCTATACGAATCTCATATTAAAATTTATATATAGAATTTCTCGGTTTAAATGCAAGCTCAATGCTGCATTTGAGAGAATTTAGCAAGATGTTGCCAAAACTTATTTCGTTGACCAATTGACAAGCTGTCAGGCAACGTTTGCTGTGTTTAAAAGAACATCATCATCATATGCTGCATACATATATATGTATATCTACATATACCTGAATATCTACATACTTTATACACCTGAGCAATAAAATGGTCGTGCACAACACTTGACTGACTCTTCATGATGAGGTGTTGTTGCTTATGTTGCTGTTGCTGTTGCTGTTGTTGTTGATGATGAGTATGATATGATGATGTTGTTGCTAATGATGACGATGTTTGCCAGGGCGTTCTTGCTGCGGCTCTGATTGAACACAACAATTTTGAAATTGCTCAGCACACACACACACACACATATACACATTGACATATACTTACATACATAAATGTAACAAGAGTCACACGTACATATTACTACGTGCTGTCACATTGCTGCTGCTGTTGACAACGAGCGCAAGTACGTAAAAATTTAAGCAGTTCTACTGTGCGTCCGTCTGTACGTTTTGTCAGTCTTGTCGTCCGTTTGTCCTTGTCTGTTGGCGTCTTCAATCAATTGAAAGCATTTCACATGTGTTTGCCAGAATCAGAGTGTGATTGTGTTTGCTGTTGTTGCTGCTGTTGTTGTATGTTTGTATTGCAGAGTATCTCACATTTCAAGCACATTGCTTCTAAATGATTTTTAGTAAAAATCGAACGGACATGACACATTCAAGTAGCTCCATTGGCATCAGCATCAGCAATGGCATCAGCATCAGCATCGTCATCGGCATCGGCATCGGCATCAGCATCCCATCATTTTTTTCATCCTTGTGCTTCGTTTCTGCACTGCAAAACTTAGACTGAGAAGTAGTCCTTAGACTGTGACTGTAAGTCTCAGAGTCTGAGAGGATTTTGCCTTGGCACGTGATTGCTCAACTCTGGACTATGCCTCTGTCTATGTCTGTGTCTGTGCCTGTGCCTATGGCTCGCTTGTTGAGTGGCGGCACTCAGGTAATTTCCATTAAGTAAGTGTTTTGGGCCCTTAACTTCAAATGCATTGGAATTGACAATGATTGCATTAAACGAATCACTACAAGAGAGACAGAGACAGAGACAGAGAGAGAGAGAGAGAGTGATAGAGAAAGAGAGAGTGACAAGAAGTAAGTGAAAGTATTAGAGATAGCTTGGAAAAGTAACGCGTAAAGAGGACGCGCTCCATCCTTAAAGCTGCTTACGCATCATTGTTACAATTTCCGGAGGGCCATAAGACTCATGTTTTTTCAACATTATTTCTTCTTGTTGTTATTGTTTTTGCTTTACTTTTTGTTGTTGTCATGCTACCTAGCCAAAAATT
Organism: Zaprionus obscuricornis; assembly: GCA_037044475.1. Classification (NCBI taxonomy): domain Eukaryota; kingdom Metazoa; phylum Arthropoda; class Insecta; order Diptera; family Drosophilidae; genus Zaprionus; species Zaprionus obscuricornis. Next base: position 3,279 of record JBAMBR010003042.1, on the reverse strand, counting down.
ATACAAACAACAGCTGGCCAAAAGATGGAAAAGGACAGCCCAAAAAAAAAAAAAAAAAAAAAAAAAGCAGGAAAAAAACAAAAAGAAAATCTGGCTACTATCAATATTAGAACATAAATGTAGGCGTTGTCAACACTATGTGATGATGATGTGAATGTGAGGAGTGTGCTTCCCGAACGTTATTTCCGACATTTTCCAGGAAAACGTAACATCCGCCACACAGGAAGCTTTTGGGTTTGGGGCGATTTGGGACTTGAATCTGTTGATGCAGACAATGATAATGCTTATTACGCTCTGTGTTCTTCGTTAGGGGAGGGTAGGGCAATGTGAACGAGGGAAGTAGATTTTGTTTTTAAAATTATGCGATTGCCAAGTTATATCTCTTCTTTTTTTCTCTTTTTGGTTATAGGCAACTATATAAATCACTATAAAATATTTTAAGCTACAGCAAAATGTTGACTAACTATATGAAAAAACTTTGTCATATTTAAAAATTGATATTGTAAGTGTACAAAGTAGTCGTTGAGTTTTGTATTTATGTTAGCATACTTTTGCTCTTTGCTCGTTGCGTAGTTCCCAGTGATTGCTGTTTTGTTGTGCTTGAAGTGGCTTGCTTTACACTCCTTCCCAGCTTACAATTCGCAGTTGCCAGTTCTCAGCATTCAGCAGCCTTTATGCCGCAGGCGTCTGTTGCTACTACTGCTGCTACTACTACTGCTGCTGCTGCTGCTTCTGATGTACTTCATTGCTTATTGGGTCAAGCATCTGTGTGTACAAAAAGTGTAACAAACGAAGCAATTGTTTTATGCGGTTGCTACGCACAACAGAAAACAGCTCCCTCCAGAAGCTTACTCAAGCTCACCCAAAGCTACTACGACACACACATACACACAAATACATAAATCGATACATCATGCTCAACACTAAAATTCTGAATACAGCCACAGTGTACAGTGAATACTGAAAACTGAAAACTGTTTTCATTTTGTCGGCAGCTTGAGGCGTTGTGGTTTCAGGCAAGCAAACAATGTCCAAAAATCAAGTTCAGTTTTGCTTATTCTCTCTATCTCTCTCTCTCTCTTTCTATGTTCAAAGATACTCAAACTACAATCCAATTCAATGCTAGACGCACTCACACACACACTTACATACTCACACACACTTATTCACATACTCAATGACTCACTGACTGACTGTAATTTTGCATTGTTTGGTTGAAACTCTTCTGGGGTGTAACCAGAGCAATATAAACAATAAGCCGACGCATCGGGCAATAACATGTCACAAGATTTGACCTTGCTACACAACACACACACTCACACACATACACACACACAGCAAGACCAAAGCTATTCAATTTAAATTTACAGGATTTTGGTTTAATAATAATAATCAACATTATTTCATCCAATTTTAGGATAACTGTATTATGTATCTAGTATTTCATTCATGTTGTTTGTTAATCATGTTAAATACTTACAGCACATAGTCTTAGATTTAATCAATTGAATTCTGCCAATTTTGATTGAAATCAAATCTCGATATCATAAAGTTGCCATAGAAATAAACGGTCCTAAATTTGGTTTATATATGAAAAATTAATTTCTTTGTTAAGAAATACTGCTGAAACTTTCAGGATTTCGTTTTAGTAATGTTTAACATAATGCAACAAAGTCTGGTTCAAATCGGTTCCCTAAATCGTATAGTTGCCATAGAAATAAACGGTCCTAAATCAGGTTTTTATATGAATAAGCATTTGGTTTTGCTAAGAAATACTTCTGAAACTTTCAGGATTTCGTTTTTAATAATGTTTAACACATTTTAAACAAGTCTGGTTCCAATCGGTTCCCTAAATCGTATAGTCCCCAAAGAAATACACGGTCCTAAATTGTGTTTTTAGTTGAAAATTCGCATTTTTTGTTAAGCAATCCTGTTGAAATTTACAGCAGGTCAATTTAGTAATAGCATACAGACTGCTGCAAAGTTTGATTAAAATCAGATGATTATATCATATAGCTACCATAGAAAAAAAAGGGTAAAAAATTTAAATTTTAAGTGTAAAACTTTAATGCAGAAATGTAAAGAGTTTAAAATCTTCCGTTTTCTAGTTTTTAATATACACATTTTATATACAATTTATTTCAGATGTTTGCGTAAATCTTATACAAATAATTAATCATTTTACAATTTTCTTAAAACAATAAAAATGTTTGAAAGTTTTTTTTTTTTTTTTTGTAGTCAATTTGCATTTATTATTTTTGATGAATTAATGTTTGTATTTTATTTGCAAATTATTTTTGTTTTTTTTTGACATTGATTTCTTTTTTTTATATGTTTTGTTTAATTTGTGAGTTCTTGTCTCGTCTTATCATAGTGTGGCATGGCATGGCATGGCATTCATATTGTTTGCCACACACACACACATACAAAGATATAGACACAGACTGCTGCGACCTTTATGCCTTTAGAGATACGTCTATGATGAATCACTCTACGGGTCAGTGCTGAGGACTTGTCATATTTTGTTCGTTAGCTGTCGGCTGGCGGCTTGCTGTTCTCAGTTCTCAGTTCTCTCTGTTTGTTTCTTGAGTAAGTTGTTCTTGGACTCTTCAGTGCTACGCTGCTTCAATGCTTCAATGCTTCAGTTGTTAGATTCTTCGGCTCTTTTGCCTTGTCATTGTTTGTTTAATTTTGTGTACCAAAAATTCCCCAGCGTGTTTCTGCCATTGTCCTGCTGTCAACAAAATACTAACAGCAATAGCAACAGCAAAAGCATCGGCAGTGGCAGCAATCGTAGCAGTTGTAAAGCACTTTACCCCACAAAAAAAAATGCGTGGGCGTGGCAGCAACGTTCTCGTTATGTTTATGTCGCTGACAACAAAAGAAATTAAATTGCCAACACTGAATTCAATTGTATATGTATCTTCCTTTGGCCGCACTCAAAAAAATTTGTCAAAGCAAATGCTTTTTGTAGGAGAGGGATGAGGAAGTCTTAGTGTTTATTGCTGGACTTTATTGGAGAATTGATTTTTCTTACATTGCTGTCGTCTGAGGTGTAGGGGCAGTAAACAATTTATTAAAAAATGCGTGACGGATACATAAAAAGGTCAATGATATTATTATGTTTTCAATATCGCTCAACGCCCACTGTCAATCTCCTCCGCGGTCAATCTCTATATTCTATAGATTTTTGTTTTTTGTTAGTGAATTTTGTTTTTGTCGCATTGCTGAGGCTGTTTTGAAGTTGATTCTATGGCAACTACAAACGATTCTGAACTT
>JBAMBR010003041.1:0-15288 GCA_037044475.1 Zaprionus obscuricornis | reverse complement strand
AAAAATATTTAATTAATTTTTATATGATGTAAGTTTACTGTTTTTTTTAATTGTATTATATTACTTTTATGTGTTTAAATATTTGCTATTTTATCAGTATTTTATATGGTATTTTTTTTAGTATTTATTCGGTATTTTTTTTATATTTTTTCGGTAATTTTTTTTTTTTGGCAGCTTATTTAGTAAATTAAAAGTCTTTAATTCATTTAAATTTTTTTTTTAAATATTTTTTTTTGGTATTTTAGTTGGTATTTTTTTCGTATTTTGCTTGGGTTTTTTTTTGTAGTATATTGCTTAATTTTCTATAATTTATTTAATATTTTCTTTCTATATTTTTTTGGTATTTTAGTTGGTATTTTTTTTTTTTGTATTTTGCTTGGTATTTTTTTAGTATTTTACTTAATTTTCTATAATTCATTTAATATTTTCTTTCTATATTTTTTTGGTATTTTAGTTGGTATTTTTTTTTAATATTTATTGATATTTTAATTCTTATTTTTGCTGTATTTTTGATATTTTTTTTTCTAAGTTTTTGCTATTTTTTTTTGCTGTATGTTTTTAATATTTTTCAGTATTTTTTTTTCATTATTAACTTCCGCTAAGTGATAAATACATGAAGAAAAAAAACAATAAACAAATAAAAAAAAAAATTACTATTTAAAATTTATGTATTTGCTAATATGATCGATTAATTTACAAAGCAAATAGAAAGAGATAGACAGAGAGAGAGAGGGAAAGAGAGAGAAAAATTATAAATAAAAAATAATTTGTATATAAATTTGATTATATTTGTTTATCGCTACTTTTTATTATTGCTGTTGTTGTTGTTGTTGTTGCTGATGTTGTTGTTGCTGCTGCTGCTGTGGTTCTTCAATGTTCTTGCTCTTGTTCTGCTTCTGCTTCATCATGTTGTTTTGCATTTGTTTACATGTTTATAAACTGTTTTTATCAACTGCCATGGGAACGATTAATCAATGAGGCTTACAGGGCGGGCAAAAATACATGTATCGTATATATATATATATATATATATATATATATATGGGTAAATAATGCATAGCACAACACTCCATTTCCCGATACTATAACTATCCCTTCTACCCATGCTCCTCTAGCACCTTCTTCTGGCAATTGTAATCATAATTGAATGTCAAATGAATTCGAAACGTCGCAATAAAACAAAAAAAAAGCAAGAAATAGAAAACTAGAGAGTGAGAGAGATGGAGATAATATGAAGTTTCTGTGTGTTTATGATACACCCTAGGGGAATCGAAGTATTCGTACGATACTATATATGTATACTATATAGTGTATATTGTGGTTTTTATTCGCATTTATTGTTATTATTTCGCAAGCCAAAGTTATTTTCGACGGACTGAAAGATTTTTATACTCTTTGCAGTGTTTGCAGAAAACTTTTCATATAAAAACTCAATTTTTGGCCGATTGTTTCTATGGCAGCTATACATATATGATATAGTGATCCGATATTGTTTAAATTTATAAGAGACGCGTGAGTTGTCACTAAATTTATAAACTGTAGCAGAGCTTAAAAAAAAAAAACAAAGAGAAAATACAATTTTTTACCGATAGTTGCTATAGAAGCTATATGATATAGTTGCCAATTCTGGCATTGATTTTGATATATAGACAGCCTATGGGCCTATAGGTAGTATGTGTATCAAGTTTCATTGAGATAGCTTTCAAACAAAGTGTCTTTGTATGCGTTGAAACAGACGGACATATTTGCATTCTATTGTCGATGCTGATCAAGAATATATATAATTGTATAATTTGTTGTTTCTGTTACAAATGCCAAGTAGCGTTGCAAACTCTTGTTCAATATTAATATATCCTCAGTAAGGGCATTATAATTATGAACAATAATTTTGTTTCATTATTTTTTCTTTTTTTGATATCGAATAATCTTAAGAATAATAGAAATAGAACTTGAGAGGATATGGGGGTACGATTAATATATTATATTATACATGTATAATGATTTATAATTGCGTTGTATATATTTTTCATATATTTTTCTATATATATATTTATATATTTTCTATAAATAGTTTAAATTAAAAATTTGAAGCACATGGAAATAAAACTATGCAAAAAATTTTTTGAAGTTTCTTTCAGATTTGCAATAATTGTGCATCTTGAAACGCTGTGAAAGTTAAATATAGAAACAAGAGAGAGAGAGAGAGATAGAGATAGAGACCTAGTTGAAAGTGCCATAACCTGATGCATTCAATGCCGAATCTTGAACTGCACCACTGCACCACTGAACCGTTGAACCGTTGAACCACGCAGTCATCACACACAAACAGAATGGACTGAGAAACCGCAATGCGATGACTTTGCAATGAAATTTTGTACATTCGTTCGACTTTTTTTTTTTTTTATTTTTTTGTGCTTCTTATTTTATTTTTTATTTTTTTTTTGTTTGTCTTAAGTTTCTGTTTCTTTGTTTTTCAGTATTTTTTTTTTTGCCATGTTTTGATGTTTCATGTGAGTTGCTGGCATTAGTCATCAACATCATTATCGTGTTTATTATGTTCATTATTATTCGCATTGCAATTATCATTGCCTTTGATCATTATGAGCATTTATTGCGGTTGCATTTATAATTTTTTTGTTTTTTTTTTTTCATTTTATTTTATTTTATTTTTGTGTAATTTTCATTTCAGAGTTGTGTTAAGTGTTAAAGTTGTTATTGTCGAAGTTGCACATGTTGTTGTTGTTGTTGTTGTTGTCATTGCTGTTGTTTTGCTTGTTGCACTTGCTGCTGTTATTGTTATTGTTGTTGTTCTTATTGTTAGTCTTCAACCTGTTGTCGTTTATTGTGTACTTGACAGCCATCGAAAGGGCAAGCAAACACATTTCGCAAAGCTCATTAAGTTTGTTGTTTTCGCATACCCTGTAATTCGATCATATACACGGGTATGCCAATTAATAAATTTACTAAAAAATTTAAATTAAATTATAAAGTGAATCTCAGCAGTCAAGTTTTAGAAATTTTATTAACAGGGTAACTCTTCAATTTATATACGATACTCGATAGTTTCGATAGTTTCGATTTATTTGAATAGTCACAGTCTTCCAGCAGGTTTAAATCTCTGTCTCAGTGTCTCAATGTCTCCAATCTATAGACTAAGTTGACGGCCCCAACGACCCAATGGAGGTGCTGTGCTTAATTTCGTAATCGAAAGTTGTTTTTGATGGTTCATTTTTAGTGTAGAGCGCTTAGTCAAAGGTATTAAGTAATACTTAGATAGATTGTACCGACTATACAAAAAAAAAACATACATATTTATAAGTCAGTCTCTCTCTCTCACACACACACACACAACAGACACACACACACACACATACTCTTTCTCTCTGTTGATTACTGTGTTTATGTTTGTGTACTTGAAGCAACATGTAAATGCGATCCACTTGGAATTGAATTTTGTTGTTGAACCAAAGCTAAATAAACATTTGCCCAAGTTGCGGTATTAGTCATAAGGTAAACGAACAGACAAAACTATGACAGATCAGTATTATTAGTAGTATTTGTAGAGCTAGCTAGTCGCAAGCGATACATACATACTGTTGCTGGGAGGAAGTTTAGCTGCAAGCTTACAATTTATCATAGAACTCTATGAGCTATAGCTTATCGAAAGTTTGCTAACACTTAAAACTATCCTAGTACAACATAATATAATGTATGTATATAAAGTATTGGGAAAAAAAATACTTGAATTTTAACATGATTTTATCCGAATTTTATAGGATACCTAAAAACTTTATGATACACATAATCTATGTATTCCAAAAATTGTCCCATGAAAAACTCAAACTATAATTAATTTATAATGCATTTTTTTTTATGGAATGTTACCAAAATTGAACACTTGCATAGATATCCCTGTTTAGTCCTTAATCTTTATCATTATAAATTTATTAAATTTGAATGATCTATGATTTAAACAATTTATATTTATATCATGTTTATCATACGATTCACAAAACTGACCTTGTTTCGTATAGTTAAGTATTGGAAAACCCGTTCCTGTACCGTTTCCCCCGTATCCCCCGGGACTGTTACAGTCGCTATTTAAAAAGTTACATGTCAATCAGATAATTAGCAAGCTTTTGTTATCAGCAGACGGTAAATATAACCGTTATATAGCGGGTTCTATCGATAGCACCTGCAGTAACAATTACAAATAGAAATAGAAAAATAGCAAAAAAACAAAACAACTTTACATTCACTGACAACAATGTCACATGGCCACAAAACTGGAGTACAAAATGACAAACAATGAGAAGAAGAAGCAGCAGCAGCAGCAGTAGCGTAACAAATTGCACTAGAAAATGCAATAAAAGTAAAGAAAAATAAAAAAAAAAAATAAAAACTGCATTGTCGAGCTAACGAATTATACGATTAAATATTTGCACAGTCAGAAAACTGTCTAGTCGAGGTCTTGAGTGCCCCCGTATGCCCAAGTTTCCAAGTTTCCAAGTTTCCAAGTTCCCAAGTGCCGAGTTCCCGAGTCTTGAGTATTAAATAGTGAGTGTCATGCACGTGTTATCAGTGATTCAGTGCACGACATTTTGGATATTTTTAGCATGGACTGTAGACCTCATGGCGTTATATGCAATCTATCTCTCTCTCTTTATCTCTCTCTCTATCACACACACAGACACATAATAATGTCACACTTTGGAATACTAAGTTAATATTAGCAAATCCTTTGTTATATTAATTTTAAATAGTAAAAATGTAATTGTGGCCGATCTCATAAAGTATATACTGTATATATACTATATGTATATGTACATATCTTATTCATCAGCAACAGAAGCCGAATCGAAATCTGTTTTGTTCGTCTATCTGCTATCTGGTATAATGCAATCTAATCTTTATATATTATGTTATCGTCATGCAATTTTTTCTCCATTATATTTAGACCATGACGTTAAAATGATGTATAAAGCTTTGAGCTTTTTAACGAAAATATTTTTCATACCATGCCAATAATTCTGAAATATTAAAAAAATCTTTAAAATGAAACTGTAAACTTTTCTTTAATTCAGGAATATTTTATTTATTTCAATATTTTACAATGTAAAGGAATTTTCATTTAAAAGAAAATGAAATTTACTTAAATTCCGGAATTCTGTCAACTGGCAATCCAATATCACATGAAAATACAGGTATATACGAATTTTCTCCGGATGCACCTTCTCTCTGTGTATTGTTAGCAAAGTTTACTATTGGAGGTTGATGAACATGCTCCTCAAAGCAATCATTAATACTACTTGGTTCTGGAATATTCAAGTCCATATACCATGGTTGCCAACCATCCATCTTCTTTATAATTTGTGCACATTCTACGGAATCTTTAATGTTATCCGACACCAATTTCTCACAGTCAATTTTACAATGATTATACGAATCACGATCAGGTGATTTGCACCAATAGACATTTCCTATTTGGAATAGACCGAAATACTGTTCACCATTACCAGTTTTGGCACTTTTTGCATCGGTGCGATAAGAACTTTTTCGTTCAGCAATAAAAGCCCAATGCGCCAATTCATCTCGTGGTATTCCCAAATTTTCCATTTCTCGTGCCAAAGTACAGCGATCAAGGACCCTTCGAGCTCCAGTTTGGCTGGTCAGGATCAATTGAATTAACAATAAAATTACGGACCGTTTAACAATTACGTCTTTTCGCACCATTTTACATTCACATACTGCTACTTGCACAGCTTTCACAATTAATCAGAGTATAAATGAGTAATATATATATAATATATGTTATTAATACAGTGCCGCACAACTGAATAGGTTCATGATCTCAGAGGTAGGAATTTATATATAATATATAATACATAATTATACATAATTTTTTTTTTTCTTTCCTTAATTCTTTAATTTATATTGTAATCAAACGGCTGAAAAAAGTTTTTCAAAATTATATTATTTATTCCTAATATACATATATATATTTTTATACTCGGTGCCCATTGGGTACCAAGAGTATATAGAGTTTGTGACAGCATTAGGAGGCGTGGCCGACCCCATAAAGTATATATATTCTGACTCAGGATCAATAGCCGAGTCGATTGGAGCATGTCCGTCTGTACGTCCGTATCAACACACAGATCTCGGAGACTATAAGAGCTAGAGACTTCATTTTTTTTGCAAAGTGCTTGTATTAGTTGCAGGCAGATCAAGTTTATTTACAAATCGATAAAAACGATTTAAGCACACACAGCCAAGCTACATGACTGAATTTGGTACATAGTTAGAATATGTTTATCTGGAATATGTGTGCAAATTTGGTACAGATCGGATAATTAACATGGAAGTTATACACATTTCAAATACCAAAATTTGAGAGGCGTCTGTCTCTATATACATGTACTTTGGGCACCGAGTATAATATAGTCGAGCATACTCGACTATAGCTTTCTTACTTGTTTTTTTCTGAAAGTTTAACAAAATCAATGATTTTATATATCGTATATAAGTATATGTAAGTGCATATACTTATAGGGTGGGGCGATTCGAAAATCATTTCGGGTTCGTCCAAATTTCGTTTCCGGGGGTTATTCTGAGCAAAAAATGTCCACTGTCCACCATATGTCTATAGTGAAAATCGAACTTGTGAGAAACAATCTGCACAGGTAACTTAATTCTACAAATATTGGTGATCCCATTATTTTTGACTATCGAAATTCTGTTTGTACAACTCTACATAAAACATTAGTTTATTCATAGATTAGTTTTCTATTGCTTTCGTTACTTGTTTTGTTTTTTGCTTCTTTTCACATCAAGGCCGAATGTCTGATATTCTCTGACGTCTACATATGTATGTATGTATGTATGTATGTTGTGAGCTGATAACAATTTTTTTTTTTTTGTTATTTTCACTTATTTTTTTTTTTTGTATTATTATTATTGTATTATGTTCATTTTGTTTTTTTTATATACTATATTATTATCTTTATTTTTTTTGCACTGTTGTTATTGTTGTTTTCTTATTTTTTTTTCAAGTTATCATGTTACGACTAAAGGTTCCGATCTTTAAACAGAAGTCTATATAATATATAATATATTTAATTGTAAGTATTATCTGTATGTGAATCTTGCAGACTGTTGTTCTTTGTCTATGATTATACAACAATTAATTATACCCTGTAATTTTTATGCAGTGTATATTAGCTTAGAATTATTTTTTACAGACCAAAAGTTAACAACAAGAAAAAAAAATACATTAAATATAATTCTAGCATAGAAATTCAAATTTTACAGGGTATATGCATAGTCGTGCTATTGCTTAATGCTTACTTGTTTGTGCAAAAATAAAGTACAAACTGTAAACAAAATTCTCACATAGTGACGAGATAGTCGAATTATTTTTCAAGTGAAATAATTGAAGTTGCATATCAAAAGAAATATGATTCGACAGCTTTAAATAATTCTCTATGAAAAAATTTCAAGATCTGCTAGATAATATATATATATATATATATATATCTATATTTAGTATGTGCACATGTGTCGTATACTTAACATATCTGTGAATATTCTATATTACATTTACATACATCACTCTATCTCTCTCTATCTCTATCTCTATCTCTATCTCTATCTCTATCTCTATCTCTATCTCTATCTCTATCTCTATCTCTATCTCTATCTCTATCTCTATCTCTATCTCTATCTCTATCTCTCTATCTCTATCTCTATCTCTATCTCTATCTCTATCTCTATCTCTATCTCTATTTCTATCTCTATCTCTATCTCTATCTCTATTTCTATCTCTCTATCTCTATCTCTATCTCTCTATCTCTATCTCTCTATCTCTCTATCTCTATCTCTATCTCTATCTCTATCTCTATCTCTATCTCTATCTCTATCTCTATCTCTATCTCTATCTCTATCTCTATCTCTATCTCTATCTCTTCTTTGTCTCTCTCTCTCTCTCTCTCTCTCTCTCTATCTCCATCTCCATCTCCATCTCCATCTCTATCTCTATCTCTATCTCTATCTCTATCTCTATCTCTATCTCTATCTCTATCTCTATCTCTATCTCTATCTCTATCTCTATCTCTCTATCTCTCTATCTCTATCTCTATCTCTATCTCTATCTCTATCTCTATCTCTATCTCTATCTCTATCTCTATCTCTATCTCTATCTCTATCTCTATCTCTCTATCTCTATCTCTATCTCTATCTCTATCTCTATCTCTATCTCTATCTCTATTTCTATCTCTATCTCTATCTCTATCTCTATCTCTATCTCTACCTCTATCTCTATTTCTATCTCTCTATCTCTATCTCTATCTCTATCTCTATCTCTATCTCTATCTCTATCTCTATCTCTCTATCTCTCTATCTCTATCTCTATCTCTATCTCTATCTCTATCTCTATCTCTATCTCTCTATCTCTATCTCTATCTCTTTGTCTCTCTCTCTCTCTCTCTCTCTCATCTCTATCTCCATCTCCATCTCCATCTCCATCTCCATCTCTATCTCTATCTCTATCTCTATCTCTATCTCTGTCTCTATCTCTATCTCTATCATTATCTCTATCTCTATCTCTATCTCTATCTCTATTTCTATCTCTATCTCTATCTCTATCTCTATCTCTATCTCTATCTCTATCTCTATCTCTATCTCTATCTCTATCTCTATCTCTATCTCCATCTATTCTCTCTATCTCTCTCTCTCTCTATATCTGTCTGTCTCGTTGCATATGCATTTATGTCTAACCTCGAATCAGTTAATAAAATCTCGCAACGCGCGATTTGGTTTGCGAATCTTATGTGCAGTCTGACCCTGGATCTCAGGTGGGTGTAGTCTAGCATAGCCCATAAAAACTTTAAATATGCGCGACAGACGAAGGACGTAGACCGCATAGTCGACGAAGTTGCAATAGTGGGTGTGGAGAGAGATTGTGAGGGAAAGAGAGAAGAGTGCAACATAAGTTTGACTGTCAGACCAAATCGCCTCAAATGTCAACGTCTGCAACAGCTCACTCTCTTTCTCCCTCTCTCTCTCTCTATCTCTGTCTCTGTAAGTTGCCATAAATCTCTTATATAACAGTTTTGCATAGGCAAAAAAAAAAAAAAAAAAAAAAAAACCTGGCGCATTCGTTTCGTTGGCTCACATAACGCATGAAGCCTCGACGTTGACGTTGACGCTAACGTCCGACGTCGCCGTTGACAGCATTGCAAAACGAAGCAGCGCTGTCGCTGATATCTTCGATAGCAGAGCAGCAACTGCACTGCAGTTTTATTTTTTATTATTTTTTGCATCATATGAAAATGACCTACAAATAAATCAAATGTTTAGCTTAAAATGCTTGCTTGCACTCAACTAGCGCATACCCTGTAAATTATTTTAATTTATTTTAAATAAATCTTCTTTAATTTATATATATGTATGTATATTCTCAATCAGCTCGCGGACGTATAAGCATCTTAACAGTCTTTAGCGATGCTGTCTTCAGGCCCCACGATATGCTGTCATCTTGTTTCACTTCACGCTCATAAAACTTTCCATTGAGATTACTTAAGAAAAGTTAAAATTGAAAATTTAAGATACATACTCGTATATTATATAGTATGACTTATGGTTTACCTGCGTACACACCACTTATACCACCAACCACCTTGATGTCCCTTGGCACAATTGTTCCAATACCATTCATCATTATCATTATCTCGTGTAGTGAATTCCTGTTCTACGTGATAACTTAGATAATCTGCAGTTCCTTTGCTACCAGAAAATTCACCAAGACTGATCAGTTTGTAGTTATCTACCTCGCTGGATATGGCAAATCGATTGTAACGTGCATATACGATAGTTCCATCAAATTTCTCCATGTGTATATAGAGTTCCTGACGTTGATATTCCGTTAGGCGATAGATTTTCTCTAAACCGAGAAAGAAATCACCGTGGAAGGTACCAAAACCCTCACGGTAATCACTCCAACCCCTGAAGAAATTTTCTTTACCATTAATACGCTGTTGTATAACAATCCAACCAGCTCCAGATGTTATATTATCACAGAGAACATCAAACGAAAAGATGCTGGGAAATGTAATACGATGTATACCCGGAGAATTGGCAAATGGAATGCAACTAGTTGGCGGCTTTTCTTCGCATTTCTTTGTTCTCTCTTCACAATTTAATAAATTCCAGTAATCAATGCCCTTTGGTAGTTCTTCATTTTTCCGATTTAATATATTATGACTGGTTAATTTATCGATAGTCTTTTTAAAGAATGTTATAATGTTGTTCAAATCGATAATTTGTGTACGCAATTCATTAATTAAAATTTCATTGGAATTGTTTTCATTTAATTTATCATTGAGTTTCTTTATTTCACTATCTTTACTATCGATAACATTGTTATTGTTATCGATATCATATTTCATTTGTTTTATATAGCCCAATAATGGCTTTACGAATTGAAATGTATAATCACCGCATTCATTTTCCAAATTCTTATACACTTGACAAGACTGAGAAGAATCATTATAAAGTAATTCTAACTGTTGCTAATACTATCGATATATACCAAAATATTCATATTCAGGATAATTTTAAATTCGATTTTTTTTTTTTTTGTTTGACAATAGTATTAGTGTTAATTTAAACTATATATAACGATTCTTACCCCAATATCGTCGATAGCAAAGCTGAGTTTTAGGTTTATAAAAAAATATAATAGATATAGTAGAATAATTTTTAAAAACGATTTCATTTTCACACTCAACACTCAACAGAAAGTTCAATTAAAATGAATGCGGTGATTATACATTTCAATTCGTAAAGCCATTATTGGGCTATATAAAACAAATGAAATATGATATCGATAACAATAACAATGTTATCGATAGTAAAGATAGTGAAATAAAGAAACTCAATGATAAATTAAATGAAAACAATTCCAATGAAATTTTAATTAATGAATTGCGTACACAAATTATCGATTTGAACAACATTATAACATTCTTTAAAAAGACTATCGATAAATTAACCAGTCATAATATATTAAATCGGAAAAATGAAGAACTACCAAAGGGCATTGATTACTGGAATTTATTAAATTGTGAAGAGAGAACAAAGAAATGCGAAGAAAAGCCGCCAACTAGTTGCATTCCATTTGCCAATTCTCCGGGTATACATCGTATTACATTTCCCAGCATCTTTTCGTTTGATGTTCTCTGTGATAATATAACATCTGGAGCTGGTTGGATTGTTATACAACAGCGTATTAATGGTAAAGAAAATTTCTTCAGGGGTTGGAGTGATTACCGTGAGGGTTTTGGTACCTTCCACGGTGATTTCTTTCTCGGTTTAGAGAAAATCTATCGCCTAACGGAATATCAACGTCAGGAACTCTATATACACATGGAGAAATTTGATGGAACTATCGTATATGCACGTTACAATCGATTTGCCATATCCAGCGAGGTAGATAACTACAAACTGATCAGTCTTGGTGAATTTTCTGGTACCAAAGGAACTGCAGATTATCTAAGTTATCACGTAGAACAGGAATTCACTACACGAGATAATGATAATGATGAATGGTATTGGAACAATTGTGCCAAGGGACATCAAGGTGGTTGGTGGTATAAATGGTGTGTACGCAGGTAAACCATAAGTCATACTATATAATATACGAGTATGTATCTTAAATTTTCAACTTTTCTTAAGTAATCTCAATGGAAAGTTTTATGAGCGTGAAGTGAAACAAGATGACAGCATATCGTGGGGCCTGAAGACAGCATCGCTAAAGACTGTTAAGATGCTTATACGTCCGCGAGCTGATTGAGAATATACATACATATATATAAATTAAAGAAGATTTATTTAAAATAAATTAAAATAATTTACAGGGTATGCGCTAGTTGAGTGCAAGCAAGCATTTTAAGCTAAACATTTGATTTATTTGTAGGTCATTTTCATATGATGCAAAAAATAATAAAAAATAAAACTGCAGTGCAGTTGCTGCTCTGCTATCGAAGATATCAGCGACAGCGCTGCTTCGTTTTGCAATGCTGTCAACGGCGACGTCGGACGTTAGCGTCAACGTCAACGTCGAGGCTTCATGCGTTATGTGAGCCAACGAAACGAATGCGCCAGCGCTTTTTTTTTTTTTTTTTTTTTTTTTGCCTATGCAAAACTGTTATATAAGAGATTTATGGCAACTTACAGAGACAGAGATAGAGAGAGAGAGAGGGAGAAAGAGAGTGAGCTGTTGCAGACGTTGACATTTGAGGCGATTTGGTCTGACAGTCAAACTTATGTTGCACTCTTCTCTCTTTCCCTCACAATCTCTCTCCACACCCACTATTGCAACTTCGTCGACTATGCGGTCTACGTCCTTCGTCTGTCGCGCATATTTAAAGTTTTTATGGGCTATGCTAGACTACACCCACCTGAGATCCAGGGTCAGACTGCACATAAGATTCGCAAACCAAATCGCGCGTTGCGAGATTTTATTAACTGATTCGAGGTTAGACATAAATGCATATGCAACGAGACAGACAGATATAGAGAGAGAAGAGAGATAGAGATAAAGATAGAGATAGAGATAGAGATAGAGATAGAGATAGAGATAGAGATAGAGATAGAGATAGAGATAGAGATAGAGATAGAGATAGAAATAGAGATAGAGATAGAGATAGAGATAGAGATAATGATAGAGATAGAGATAGAGATAGAGATAGAGATAGAGATAGAGATAGAGATAGATAGAGATAGATAGAGATAGATAGAGATAGATAGAGATAGATAGAGATAGATAGAGATAGATAGAGATAGATAGAGATAGAGATAGAGATAGAGATAGAGATAGAGATAGAGATAGATAGAGATAGATAGAGATAGATAGAGATAGATAGAGATAGATAGAGATAGATAGAGATAGAGATAGAGATAGATAGAGATAGATAGAGATAGAGATAGAGATAGAGATAGATAGATAGAGATAGAGATAGATAGAGATAGATAGAGAGAGAGATAGAGAGATAGATAGAGATAGATAGAGATAGATAGAGATAGATAGAGATAGATAGAGATAGATAGAGATAGATAGAGATAGATAGAGATAGATAGAGATAGATAGAGATAGATAGAGATAGAGATAGAGATAGATAGATAGAGATAGAGATAGATAGAGATAGAGATAGAGATAGATAGAGATAGATAGAGATAGATAGAGATAGATAGAGATAGATAGAGATAGATAGAGATAGATAGAGATAGAGATAGAGATAGAGATAGAGATAGAGATAGAGATAGAGATAGAGATAGAGATAGAGATAGATAGAGATGAGATAGAGATAGATAGAGATAGAGATAGAGATAGAGATAGAGATAGAGATAGAGATAGAGATAGAGATAGAAATAGAGATAGAGATAGAGATAGAGATAGAGATAGAGATAGAGATAGAGATAGAGAGATAGAGATAGAGATAGAGATAGAGATAGAGATAGAGATAGAGATAGAGATAGAGATAGAGATAGAGATAGAGATAGAGATAGAGATAGAGATAGAGATAGAGATAGAGAGAGATAGAGTGATGTATGTAAATGTAATATAGAATATTCACAGATATGTTAAGTATACGACACATGTGCACATACTAAATATAGATATATATATATATATATATATATCTATCTAGCAGATCTTGAACTTTTTTCGTAGAGAATTATTTAAAGCTGTCGAATCATATTTCTTTTGATATGCAACTTCAATTATTTCACTTGAAAAATAATTCGACTATCTCGTCACTATGTGAGAATTTTGTTTACAGTTTGTACTTTATTTTTGCACAAACAAGTAAGCATTAAGCAGTAGCACGACTATGCATATACCCTGTAAAATTTGAATTTCTATGCTAGAATTATATTTAATGTATTTTTTTTTCTTGTTGTTAACTTTTGGTCTGTAAAAAATAATTCTAAGCTAATATACACTGCATAAAAATTACAGGGTATAATTAATTGTTGTATAATCATAGACAAAGAACAACAGTCTGCAAGATTCACATACAGATAATACTTACAATTAAATATATTATATATTATATAGACTTCTGTTTAAAGATCGGAACCTTTAGTCGTAACATGATAACTTGAAAAAAAAATAAGAAAACAACAATAACAACAGTGCAAAAAAAATAAAGATAATAATATAGTATATAAAAAAAACAAAATGAACATAATACAATAATAATAATACAAAAAAAAAAATAAGTGAAAATAACAAAAAAAAAAAAATTGTTATCAGCTCACAACATACATACATACATACATACATATGTAGACGTCAGAGAATATCAGACATTCGGCCTTGATGTGAAAAGAAGCAAAAAACAAAACAAGTAACGAAAGCAATAGAAAACTAATCTATGAATAAACTAATGTTTTATGTAGAGTTGTACAAACAGAATTTCGATAGTCAAAAATAATGGGATCACCAATATTTGTAGAATTAAGTTACCTGTGCAGATTGTTTCTCACAAGTTCGATTTTCACTATAGACATATGGTGGACAGTGGACATTTTTTGCTCAGAATAACCCCCGGAAACGAAATTTGGACGAACCCGAAATGATTTTCGAATCGCCCCACCCTATATATATATATATATATATATATATGCACTTACATATACTTATATATCGATATATAAAATCATTGATTTTGTTAACCTTTCAGAAAAAAACAAGTAAGAAAGCTATAGTCCAGTATGTCTCTGACCTATATTATACTCGGTGCCCAAAGTAGCATGTATATAGAGACAGCACGCCTGCTCTAAATCTTTGGTATTTGAAATGTGTATATACTTCCATGTTAATTATCCCATCTGTACCTGTATCCACACATATTCCAGATAAACATATTCTAACGTGCATGTACTCAAATTCAGTCTTGTAGCTTGGCTGGGTGTGCTCAAATCGTTTTTATCGATTTGTAAATAAACGTTGATCTGCCTGCAACTAATACAAGCACTTTGCAAAAAAAATGAAGTCTCTGAGCTCTTATAGTCCCCGAGGTTCCCTGTCGCCTGTTGATACGGACGTACAGACGGACACTGCTCCAACTCGACTCGGCTATTGATCCTGAGTCAGAATATATATGCTTTCACGGGGTCGGCCACGCCGTCCTCATCGCTGTCACAAACTCTATATACTCTTGGTACCCAATGGGCACCGAGTATAAAAATATATATATGTATATTAGGAATAAATAATATAAT
>JBAMBR010003038.1:0-10667 GCA_037044475.1 Zaprionus obscuricornis | reverse complement strand
GCACAGTAACAAAGATTTTGTTTTCCCAACGCTCCAAACCAAGTGGCACATTTGAGCAGCTAGCAGCTCGTTACTGAAGTTAATTGTAAGCAAATGTTCAATTAGTGCAGTTTTCATTTCGAGTTTTGTTATTCTGTAACAATTCCCTTTATTTATTAGCATCCATGAATTTCAAATTCAGCTAATCTCACTTGACTTTAATATACTCTGTTATACACATGATATGTGCAATTTATAGTTGAGCTTATAAAATCGAAATTACTGAATTTTTTTGTTTTTTTTTTTCAATAAGAATTATCAATTTCGATTTTATAAGCTCAACTATAAATTGCACATATCATGTGTATAACAGAGTATATTAAAGTCAAGTGAGATTAGCTGAATTTGAAATTCATGGATGCTAATAAATAAAGGGAATTGTTACAGAATAACAAAACTCGAAATGAAAACTGCACTAATTGAACATTTGCTTACAATTAACTTCAGTAACGAGCTGCTAGCTGCTCAAATGCTTGCTAAACTTCTTTCTTTATCTGTAATGTTATTTAAGTACACAACTAAAAAACCTGCTTTCTGTGTACTCTTACATGCTGCAGTTCTCAAACAAAAGATTATCAATCCAATTTGAAACTTGTTTAAGCTCTGTAAACAGAACTAGTTGGCCTGTGGATCGCTCGCTTGAAATCACTTGCTGTTGCTCCAATCCAATCGTCGCATGACATGTTCAAATATTGTTATTATATATATGTAGAGATTTATATTTAAGTTTAATTTTATTTTCAAATTTGCATTACATTTGCATTTATTTTTACTTTTCCTTTTTCCCTTCCGGCTATATTAATTTCGCCGGCCCACCTACAGCTGACTGCGCAGGCTACTTTTGTATAGAGCTTTTGCACAGCTTGCTCACCCAAAAGCTTTACGCAGAGCTTTTCTTGCGATTCAAGAAGCATATTTAGCTTCGAGCTCAGCTCTATTCGTGCAGTTAGCGCGCTCAGCTCGAACGCAACGCAACGCAAAGCAGCGTGATAGCAGCCAAATAACGGGATTGTCTTATATTAAGCATAACAACAACAACACACATAGAGAGAATCAGACAAACATAAATAGATATGTATTCTTTGAAATTGCTTGCCTTGTGCCTTATCAGTTTTAGCTGCTGTCTATTGGCTAATTGTAAACTTGAGGAACGCTTCTCGTGGAAACAGCTGACCTTCGATTGGCCCAGTGCAGAGGTCGAGGCAGAGGCCAAACGTAGCGGCCATTATATTGAGGAGAACAATTTGCCACTTGGTTTGGAGCGTTGGGAAAACAAAATCTTTGTTACTGTGCCAAGGTAAGAGATATCAACATCCGATGAGATTGCCAATGGATACTTCTTTTTTTCTCTTTTTCTCTTTCTGTCTCTGTCTTGTTTTTATTTTTGGTATATAATAACTGTAATGCCAAGCAAAAGATTTGCGAAAAACAACTTGGCTTGGAAAACCGGTTAACCAATCCAATGAATTGCTCATTGTTGATTGCTAATACTTTTTGTTGTTGTTGGTGATGTTGTTATTATTATTATTATACTGTTGCTCTTCTGCTAGTGGACAACTATTTTGCATTTTAAATTACTATTATGTAAATTTGACAACAATTTGATTTATGATTACATGAAATGGTTACATGGAAAACCAAGTCGTGAAACATCTGTCGGCAGATACAAATTTATAATCTATCTATATGTTAAATATCTAGTCTAGACTAGTTGACTATTCCAAAATTAAGTCATTGCATATCTGACGTCATTGGGGGTTAACCAGACTTCTTGATTATTAATATATTAAATACATATATGATAATTAAACAGACAATAAAAACAGGAAAGGAAAGTTACAGTCGGGCGCACTAGATTTTTATAAATATTTGTGTATGCAACTTGAATATACCCTATATTCGACTTAAATTATTTCAATACATACACAAACGGCGACTGCGCTGCTCGGATTCTGCTTTAAACAATAGGAAACTATTCACAAGTTAGTTCATTATTATGCTTATAATAACATTATAATAACAATAATAATAATAATAAGGTTAAATATATTCGATTTCCACAGTTGTACGGAAGGATATGTAAAATTTTGTAAATATTTTAAATAGAAACCTTAACACAAAAAATGTATGTCTCTAGTTCTTCTAATGCCGTGAAATCAACACTTTCATGGGCAGACAAACTGCCCGTCATATATTTCAAATTTCTCTCTCTTATGCATATCCACTTTCGAATATATCCACTATACCTAAAAGAAATCAAATCAAATTATAGCTAAATAAGGCCAAAGAAAATTGTAATTAAGTGTTAAAAATTGTATTCTACATATTTAGACAAAATAGTACAGATTTGCTGACAACGATTAATAATAACAAACATGACGCACAGTCGAAAATTAATTGATACCAAATATGACACACTAAACATTTGAGGGAATCCCCATATTGAGAGATTTGAGGCTTACTCTAACTATTTGTAAAAATTATTTACCTGAATTGACCTAAGAATTACAATGCTGTTCACAATATAATATAGATAATATAGAATGATATAAACATACATATACATCTGTTTATTTGTTATTGTAGATGGAAGGCAGGAGTTGCTGCTACATTGAACTATATTGATCTATCGACTAACGAGAAATCACCAAAGCTGCGTCCTTATCCCAGTTGGGAAGCCAATAAGTTGCCAATTGATGTAGAGCCACAGCAACAGAAGACTCCATCGGGTGGACGTCTTGATGCCGATAAAGCTAAGGATGCTGGTGTCCAATTACAAGATAATGCAACAATTATTTCAACTTTCCGCATTCAAGTTGATGCCTGTGATCGCTTGTGGGTGTTGGATACGGGTCTAGCTGATATATTGGGCAATCCCAAGCAAATAACACCAAATACTATATTGGTATTCAATCTCAAGACGGATAAATTGGTGCGTCGCTTCGCCATACCCGCCGGCCAAACCAAAGAGGATACTTTCTTTGCCAACATTGTATGCATTAAAGTTTACAGATCTTTACATACAGATCACTTATATCTATATACAATTCTCCATATAATGTATTATATATTTTATATTTATATATTTTATTATATATTTTTATTTATTTTTTTTTTTAGATTGTCGATGTGGAGCGGGAACAGTGCGAGGATGCTTTTGCCTATATACCTGATTTGGGTGCTTATGGCGTCATTGTCTACTCATTCCGCGACGACAAATCGTATCGTGTTAAACACAATTACTTCCACTTTGATCCACTGCAGGGAGACTTCAATGTTGGTGGTGTTAACTTCCAGTGGACCGATGGTGTTTTCGGCATGGCTGTTGGTCTCTTGAAACCAGATAATACCAAGGATATATATTTCCATGCTTTGGCCAGTACCAAAGAATTCAAGGTCTCAAATCGTGTACTGCAAAACGAGAGTTATGTCACTGGTGGCGACTCATATTATGATTTCAAACTTGTCGGTGATCGTGGGATGAATGGTCAATCTACAGCGGAAGTGTATGACAAAGAGACAGGTGTGATATTCTATACACAGGTGAACAAGGATGCAATCGCTTGCTGGAATACAAAAAGTCCATATACTACCGATACTCAAGGCCTTATCGATTCCGATGCGCACACCCTTGTATTTCCCAATGATCTGAAGGTAGACAATTATGGTTCATTATGGGTGCTGTCTGATAGAATGCCCACATATCTGTATAAGGAATTGGATCATAGTGCTGTTAACTATCGCATATTGACTGGCAAAAATAGAGATTTAATTAAGGGAACGCCATGCAGTATGTGAGATTGTAAGGCGCTTGGGGCATGTGATTGTGAGCGATTTATTTGATGTGCTTTGCATTCTATTTACACATGAAATTATTAACTTTGCTTAATAAATTTACTTTTTTTCTTTTTTAAATCCTACGTGTTTTTTCTTGAATCTAAATGTCAGATTTCAGTAAATTATCAGCCAGTTGTACTTTTTCTCCTGGCTTAAAGGCTGGCATGCCCAGATAGGGACAGGTGGAGCACCTAAAGGCATCACCCAAATAGCACTATAATATAATATGAAACAATTTAACAATTAGAATTGATAGACATTAAGTGAAAATAATATAGACATTTACGTACATTGCCGCAGCTGGATTTGGCATTCTCTGTGGCAGCTTTGCTGAATTTTTCACTTTCCAGCTCTTCGGCCAGGCCACACGAACAATTTTTGCATGCCTTGCGTTTTCCTGTAGTGCTGCACACTCGGAGACCAGATGGATCTGGCTTTTGCTTGTCCACCTCATCGAGCAGTTCCTCTTCATCAATCAGTTCCTCATCATCACCGCTTATTTTCCAGACATTCACATTGCTGTTCTTCTTTGCAAACGATAGCCTGGCTGATGAGCCTGTCTCATAGCCAGGTTTTTCTGCAGTCAGCGTATGAGCAACAGAGTCTTCGCTACAGTTGATAAAGCCAGAAAGTTTGATTTCCTGCAACAGACTTCCTGCATGTCCAATGTATGCAAATAGATGTAGTTTACCTCTCGGCTTCAGCATATGCAGCAGTTTTACGTAATTATCTGTTAACTGGGCACTTTCAATAACAATTAAATCGAAACTGGAGTTGGCATACGAAGCTACAATTGATGAAATTATTATATTTAACTGCTGAGTCATTTTATAGATTAACACTTACAAAAAGACAGTCGATGCACATTTTCCAAAGCAACTTCCCCACCTGTAGCGGTTTTAAGTATTTCCACACGCTTGTCCAGCTCAGCGCTGTCTGTCCATATGTATAGAGTTTTTTGTAAGCCTTTAAATTGTTCCATAACTAAAATCGGTTCTAATAGGTTGATAAGTTTTAAGCGCACGGAATAATGAACGGCAGCTCGTTAGTAAAGTGACCAGGGGCTGCCAACTTAATTAAAAATACAGGTGAGAAAGTAATGATAGCAAAAATATCGTACAAGTATCGTTAGGCTAGGTATATTTTATATAAATTATTATTTCGGTGTCTATACATATTTCAAATACTGATCTGATAACATTTTAAAAAGTATGTTAAATTCTAATTACTATATTAATATTACTAAATGACATGCTATGTCATGTGAACACTTACTATTATCCTTCGAAGCTGTGACGTCACAATGACAATGACAATGTTGTAAAATTATGCATGCACGCAGTTATATCGCATGTAGAGATATCGATAAATCGTAGAGTTAAGCGTATCGATACGATAACAACAACCCTAGTTTGTTTGGTAGCTGCTGTTTGTAGGGTCGGTTTCTTTTTATTTATTATAAATCAGTTTCCGCACTTTAGTTTCAAGTTTAAACAGTAGGCAGTCGCTACGCGCTCCAGTCGCATTCTTAAATCGCGGTCCTTAATTTACAAATATCAAATATTAAGGGACTTGGCAGGCCAGGCGGGTAGTCTCTGGAAAACATCGAAAGAGAAACCAAAACCGTGAGAAACGACAGCTGCTGCTGCGTGTGTTCTATTCTGTTCTTTTTTCTTTTGTTGTGTGCAAGGATACGAATAGAAGATAATAACACAAGCAAACATATTAATCAATTACAAGTACAAATAGTGCCAAAGTGAATAACAAGTTGCCAAAAAAAAAAAACAAACGAAGAACGTATTTGCATTTAGCGCCTATGCATTTAAACAGTATGTGCATAAATGAAGAGCTACAGCCAATTTAATTTAAACTCCGTTGCTGCCGCACCGCCTGCTATTGCATACGAGAACGCAGCCGCAAGTGGCAGCAATAGCAACTCCCTGGATCATATTCAGCTGCACAGTCGCAGCCACAATCAGGACATGCCGCACTTTGGACTGGGCAGTGCGCCGCCGCCACAGCAGCAGCAACAACAACAGCTACAAGTTCATCATCAGCAACAACAACAGCAGCAGCAACAACAACAGCAACATCAACAAATGCAAATATCTATGCTGCCAGTAGCTGTTCCAGGTCCTTACCGGTCACACATTGAAGAAAAGAAATTGACCCGCGATGCAATGGAGAAATACATGCGCGAACGTAACGATATGGTTATCGTTATACTGCATGCCAAGGTAAGTTCGGCTTGAGTTTATTCGGCGTATGGTATGATTTATGTCAAAATTCTCCAAGTAATTACAGTGCATGTAACGTCACAACATTATGCATCATTTATGACCTGTGCAATTTATAATTTGCCTGACAAATAGGTGCTATAAACATATTTACTCGATTTTTGACAAGCGCTTCTAAATCGTCCTTTGAAAATTTGAAATTTGTAGGAAATAAAGAACTAATTTGTTTTAAATTATAAAATTTTAAACTAAAAGTGATTTCAAATTATTTGAACAATAAATTTGTGAGTGATAATATTTTAAAATCTTCAGATTTATATTTTGATTTATTTATTATATGAAAATCTTATCATATTTAATTCACTTTTTAAATGTATTTAAACATTAAATTATAATTAATTGTACATTTCTATAACTTGTTCAATAAAGTGAATTTATTATTTGGAATACGTTTAGGTATATGTGGGTTCTATATCCAAGTCAATATTCACTTCCATTTGATTTTTATTTCCATATTAAATTGTTTTAGTGCTTCAGTGGGGCATTTTTGCGGTTATCGCGGCTATCTTCAAGCGTCGGCCGTCGTCCAGCGGGACAGCGGCATCAGATCGCCGCATCCTTCACACTTGACTGAACGCAAATTAAGCAAACGGCGGCCACAATAAAATAATTGAAATTAATTATACGAAAATTTAACAGCTGCACATTGCTGCGGTTACAATTTAGTATTTTGTATTTGTTACGATTTGCGATTTCTGATTTGTAATTTGTCTCTGTCGATAATCAAAGCATTAATCAGATTATTAAAATTAATTTTTTTAAGCTTTGAACTAATTGATTTATTTTTCTATCCACATTTTTGCAGGTGGCCCAGAAATCATATGGCAATGAGAAGCGATTCTTTTGTCCACCGCCTTGTATTTATCTCTTTGGCAGCGGCTGGCGAAGACGTTATGAGGAGATGCTGCAGCAAGGTGAAAGTGAACAGGGCGCACAGCTGTGTGCATTCATTGGCATCGGTAGCAGTGATCAGGATATGCAACAGCTTGATCTCAATGGCAAACAATATTGTGCAGCCAAGACACTTTTCATATCCGATTCGGATAAACGTAAACATTTTATGCTATCCGTGAAAATGTTCTATGGCAATGGCCATGACATTGGCGTATTTAATTCGAAACGCATTAAAGTTATATCAAAGCCGTCCAAGAAGAAGCAATCCCTAAAGAATGCCGATCTGTGCATAGCCAGCGGCACAAATGTTGCACTCTTCAATCGCCTCCGCTCGCAAACAGTCTCGACCCGCTATCTTCATGTAGAGAATGGACACTTTCATGCATCGTCGACGCAATGGGGAGCATTTACGATACATTTGCTGGATGATAATGAATCTGAGTCCGAAGAGTTTCAAGTACGTGATGGTTATATCCACTATGGAGCCACTGTCAAACTTGTATGCTCTGTAACGGGAATGGCATTGCCGCGTCTGATCATACGTAAAGTAGATAAACAAATGGCATTGCTGGAGGCTGATGATCCGGTCTCGCAATTGCATAAGTGTGCATTCTATATGAAGGATACGGATCGAATGTATTTATGCTTATCACAGGAGAAAATTATACAATTTCAAGCGACACCTTGTCCCAAGGAACCCAACAAGGAAATGATCAATGATGGCGCCTGCTGGACAATTATATCAACTGATAAAGCTGAATATCAGTTCTACGAGGGCATGGGACCAGTTGCGTAAGTGTTGCATAAGAGTTGCCTTACATTGAATTAAAAATTTAATAAATAATAAGATTAATTCATAATGAATATCTTTTAATTTTTTTTCAGGTCCCCGGTGACACCAGTGCCAATTGTTAATTCATTAAATCTCAATGGTGGCGGTGATGTGGCCATGTTAGAGCTAAGTGGTGACAATTTCACACCACATCTGCAAGTTTGGTTTGGCGATGTCGAAGCGGAGACAATGTATCGATGTACGGAAACGTTGTTGTGCGTTGTACCCGAAATCTCACAATTTCGTGGTGAATGGCTTTGGGTATGTTATAATTTAATTGTAGACATTATCAAATTATTATTTCAATTTCTTATGTTTATCAACTTCTTTATGCAGGTAAGGCAACCAACACAGGTGCCAATTTCATTGGTACGCAATGATGGTATCATTTATGCGACAGGCCTTACATTTACTTATACGCCGGAGCCAGGACCAAGATCACATTGCAATCAGGCTGACGATGTTATGCGTACGCGTCACAATAATAATAATAACAATAATAACAACATCACAAGCATCAGTAATAATAATAATAATAATAGTAATTCGCCAGCAAGTGGTTCAAGCTTGCAACAGAGTATGCAGCAACAGCAGCAGCAACAACAACAACAGCAAACACATCAAACTCTGCCCTCAATATCGGAAGTGCAATGGAATAGTCATGGGAGCGGATTGTCTTGAGTGCGGCATTATTGCTATTATTTGCAATTCGATATACATTTATTTATGCCAAGTTATTTAAAACTATTCTAGCGCATATTTAGCTATTTTTTTCATAAACAGGCCGACAGACAGACAAACAGTTAAATAAAAACAAAAATACATGTTTAGTTTTTAAGACCATGCATCAGTTAACTTTCCTTTCCCTCTCACAGTTTTCTCTCTCTTAACTTCGTTTTAATCACTTAAATTAACCAACTTAACTCGAACAAATATGATGAAACCCAATATATCCAAATTGACAAAGTCTCATTTTTTATTAGTGCTAGCTGGAACCAATAGATTTTGTAAACTGCGAGACGACATTGTTGTACATAACTTGAAAAAGCTCACAGACGTGCATGATGATTAATTGTAATTCTAGTTAAATATAAATAAATCTATATATATACATACACAATATATAATATATACTATACTAGTATAGATAACAAAGTGTTGGGGTTTATATGTGTGCTTATATCTTTTTGTCTTATGTAAATTAAACTTAAATTATTATTATCATATTAGAATTAATTTCAATGAATTATTTACAATTTATGCTGCTGCTAACCTTGTACAACATTCCAAGATTATAAAATTTATGATTTTAAGGAAACAAATTCTGGATTGTTTTCATTGAATTCATGCAAGAAAAAAGGTCACATAAAAAGCCCAACTGTAGATATATATACACACAAATATACATATGTATATTCACACACACATGCAAACGGATATACATATATGTATTTGAGAAAAATCATTCAATTTTGTATAAAGGAGAAATTAAGCTTAAGAAAACAAAAAAAACCCTAAATTTAATAAATACAGACAAAAAAATAACTTTAAAAAAAAATTATATTCATTAACTTTATTTTTATATTTTTTTTTATTTAGCATGATTAACAGTTTTCTCTTCCTTGCTTCTTACCTGTGTGCTACTCCATAAAATCCCTGCCTATTCTGCCATACTCCACCTCCCGGCTACAAAGACAAAGACGATTTAAATCGCCATGGGAAAAGTTGCCGTGTCGTGTGAATATTTTGTTAAGAAAGAAAACAAAACAAGTGCAGCACTTCCCACGATGGGCTGCCTCTTCAACTTTAATTACAGTTTGGTTGCTCGATTTGAATTTTTTTATTTTTTATATTTTTTTTTTTTTTTTGTTTTAACTGTCTTACGAAAAACACTAAGTCAAGAAATCGTAGTATATATATAACACCGCATTGTTTCCGTTTGTACCTAAACTAGCATAAAGGAATAGAATTTTCTCACAGCCCCAAAAAGTGGCGACAACAACTCAGCAGCACAGCTCTGGGAATCTTATTTTTGTTTTTTTTTTCATAGTTTTTGTTGTCTCTCTATTTAACTATCTTTGTTTAATATTTATGCATTATTTGTCATGTTATTGTTTTTGTTGTTGTTGTTGTTTACAGATTTACAAATTAACATTCGCAGTTTTGCATTAATTATAGCACTTCCGTTTGCTTTGCCCAAATTAATGGCAGCATCGAACTTGCTGCTATCTATTATTGTAATTCCCTTGAATCAAATTAGTTCATTGAGTTCAATTCAAGTTTCATCAATTTTCCATTTTTTAATAAATCCAACATTTTTTCTTTTTATCTAGTTAACCAAATTAGTTCTTATGGCTAATTACCTTAAATATAGAGTATTTACGGTATATAGAGAGTATTTACTGATAAGTCCAATTAGCCAAGAATTCGATCTAACTTAGAGTGTTTGCTGCTATATACTTGCTACTTGCGAGCAGAGTCGGCGATGCAACAAGTGCAACTCACCCCAAATTTAATGGGATTCTCTATGCTCGTGCAAACGAAAGACTCAAACGACAAACTTTTCGTCTGTTTGGTCGCCCTAGTTGCGTGATAGCCAATGGAAGGGGAATGTGAAAAAAACAAGAAAAAACAACCACCAAGCAAGTTGTTTTGTAATTGGAAGTGCAACGTCTTAAGGTCTTTGATGGCCTTCCCGTCGTCATCTTATAAGAAGCTGAATATGAAATTAGTTGGAATTTTTAATGAACATTCACATTTTCTAGTGC
>JBAMBR010003032.1:0-61406 GCA_037044475.1 Zaprionus obscuricornis | reverse complement strand
AGGTATCGTCAATGCGTTACGAGCACTGTAAAATCAGTGTAGTTCGTTGCCTCGTCGTGTTCGGTTGTTAACTAAGCCAAGCACTGACTGTATTACAGTTTTGTGGAACTTAGAGCAGCCACAAATACAAAAAGAACGTAAATAAATATTCAAAACAAAACGTGTGACAACAACTTGAAGCGTGCAGCAAAGCGAGCCACTGGATTATCGCGCACGATTTTCAACAAAACACAACAAAAATACAAAATATATTATTTTTATTATTTTGTAATAACAAAAATAAACAACAGCAAAAAAAAAAAACACACACACAACACAAAATATTATGAATTGGCTAAATAAAAAATTTATCTAGCTGCATGTGAAAATTTTAAGTTAATCAAAAAGTGCAGTGAAATTGGCTAAAACAAAAAATATTTAACCAAAAAACCAAATTTGGTAACACAACAACAACAACAACAAAAATAAAAAATTATACAACACAAAACAAATTTTGATTTGTTTTAATTTTTATTATAATTTAAAATTCGTGCTGCGACTTCAACAATTTGTTGCTGTGCACTTTTCAAAGACCAAAAGGTAAGTAAAGTGTTAAAGAAAGTGCAAAAAAAAAATATAGAAAATAATTGAAAATAATTAAAAAATGTTGAAGAAATTATTTATGAAATTGTGTAAAAATTCTTTATTTGAGAAATTAGAGAAACTCATGAAATTAACGGAAATTCATTTAAAAAAAAAAAAATATATTCATAAAAATTTATAGACTTCCTAAATTTTTTAAAATTTGTTTATTTGAAATCTGTTCAGTGTTTAATTTGTTCACATTTAAAAGATAAATTTAAATGCATAAATAGAGCAGAAATCATTAATATAAATTCGTTAATAAAACACCAAAAAAAATTGCCTTTAGTTTATGTTAAAGTCAAAAAACATAATAAAATACACACAAATCTAAAAATACAGCAAAAAGATAGAAAGAAAACAAAAAAAAAAAAAAAAAAATATTTCTTCATCGAAACATATTTAAACTGTAGCTAAAATGAACTCTTAAAAATAGTTTCTTAATGACAAAACATAGCTAATGATTAGTTTTTTTTCTTCATTTCTTGCTTCTTTTCATTCGCATAGCACTATGGACAACTAAAAATCAAGGCACAGATACCAAAAACACACACAAAATAAACCACAAAATATAGAAGAAAAAAAAGAGACGCTAAACAAGAAAAAACAATAAAGGAAAGAGGACGAAAGCAAGAAAAAAAAAATAAAGAAAATGCAATATTTACAGAAATTGATCTGCATCTGCAGCTGCATTTTCATTGGCATCTGCATCAGCTCAGTGGAGGCGTTGGCTAATTGCCCGCCCGGTTGCCAATGTGATGATAATACACTCATTGTACAATGCGGTGAAGGACAGCTGGATGTACTGCCCATTGCATTAAATCCATCGATACAACGTTTGGTCATCAAGAGCAATAAAATCAAGACAATCGATTCATCAATACAATTTTATGCAGAATTAACATTTTTGGATCTATCACAGAATCATTTGATGACCATACCGCAACGTACATTTGCCTATCAGAAGAAACTTGCCGAAGTGCATTTGAATCATAATAAAATTGGACAAATTAGTAATAAGACTTTCATTGGTCTATCGGCGGTAACAGTTATGAATTTACGTGGTAATCTTATCTCGGAATTGCATCAAGGAACATTTTCACCACTGTTGAAAATTGAAGAATTGAATTTGGGTGAAAATCGTATTGGTTATTTGGATGCTAAGGCATTTGATGGTTTAAAACAGTTGCGTATCTTGTATTTGGATGATAATGCATTGACCTCTGTGCCAGATCCTGTTATATTCCAAGCTATGCCAAATTTAGCTGAACTATTCTTGGGCATGAATTCATTGCAAACTATACAATCGGGCGCTTTTCAGGATCTTAAGGGTCTGACACGTCTGGATTTGAAAGGTGCCAGTCTACAGAATATTTCACATGACAGTTTCCAAGGTTTGGAGGAATTGCGCGTTTTGGATCTATCTGATAATCGTCTACCACGTATTCCCTCTGTCGGTCTTAGTCATCTGGTGCGTCTGGAGCAATTGTCATTGGGACAAAATGATTTCGAACTCATCAGTGAAGGCGCCTTTGTTGGCCTGAAACAGCTGAAGAGACTCGATATTAATGGTGCATTGAAATTGAAACGTGTTATGACTGGCGCCTTTGCAGCTAATGGTAATTTGGAGTTCCTGAATCTATCATCCAATAAAATGCTTATGGAAGTACAAGAAGGTGCACTTAGCGGTTTGCCACATTTGCGTCATGTTGTGTTGAAGGCAAATGCATTAACATCCTTGGCTGAAGGTTTATTCCCATGGAAAGATTTAACCACATTGGATTTATCCGAGAATCCTTTGGCCTGCGATTGTCGTGTCATGTGGCTGCGTAATTTACTCATTGCAAAAAATGCCAGCCAAGAGGAGCAGCTAACAACGGATTTGATTTGTGAATTTCCAGAACGTCTACGTGGCGAAGCATTGAAACATTTGAATCCCACACTAATGGGTTGCTCACATACCGATCCACGGAAACAGGCTTTAATTGGTGCACTGCTTGTCGGTTCGGCAGCTACAATTACAGCCTTGGCTTTGGTTTTATATCGCTGCCGTCATAAGATTCGTGAATATCTTAAAGGTGGATTGTGGGGTAGCTCAGCATTGGGACGCAAGGAGCGTGAATATCAAAAGACATTCTGTGATGAGGATTATATGTCGCGTCTACAACATCATCCATGCTCATTGGGTATACATTCAACATTCCCCAATACATATACGGCGCCACATCAAGGCAGTGCTGCTACTGCACCACATCATCATTATGGCATGTGTCCGATGCCCATCAATGATTTGAATGCCATGGATGTACAGCATAAATTCCAACAATTGCAGGTTCCCATTACGGCCATGCATGAGAAGAAATTGAATAATAATAAAAGTTTGGCTGGCAGCATTGATGACAGTGCTAACTTTGTGTTGCACATGAAGACAGCTACAATGGGGCGTGATCAACAGCAACAACATGAACAACAGTCAGCAACGGCAGCACATCAACAACAGCAACAACAACAGCATCCACAACAATCAAAACTGAATCATTATACAAAGCCACAATTTTTATCGGCCACAGCGACTGTAGGTGATTCTTGCTATTCATATGCGGATGTACCCATGGTGCATGCTCCACAACAGCTGCGCATTACACATGAACATTTCAAGCAAGGTGAACAACGTGAACCACGCGACTTTGATAATGATAATGCATCGTCTAGTGAAATAATGGATCCAAATTATATCTATAGCAATGCACACTATTCATTGCCATTGGAACAGCTGGGACGTAGCAAGACACCAACACCACCACCATTGCCACCAGCATTACCATTGCGTAATGGTTTATGTGCTACTACTGGACGTCGCTCGTTTCAACATAAGCAGCCAACGCATAATAATAATACTACAAACACTATGCGTCAGTTTACACACTGATCCTCGGAGCACTATCGTCGCCGGCAGCTAAGTATTTATGCTTAGCCTGTCGTTCGTCTTGCTGTCAACTGTGATGCCAAAATTCCCAACATTTCTCACCAGTTCCCACTATCACTATCACTGTCCCACCCGCACATAATAAACATATGAAAAAAAAATTTTTGGTAGTAGAAGTTAGAGCATAAGAAAGAGCATAAGACACTAGAAAAAAAAATATAATGCTGAGTATCTACACGTGTCAAATACTTCAAGCATACATTTTTTCATAATCATAACTCTCTCAAGTAATATAAATATGAAATTTAAATAGTCTTAAAAAAAAAGTAAAATACACAAAGAAATTTATATAAAATATATGCAGACTTTTGACAGTCGATTCTAATTTTTGTAGTATAAAGTAAAACAATTTAAATTTCATAATATGATGTAAAAAAAAAAGAAAACACTAAATGTAGTTGACACGTGTAAACGCTTTATGTATAAGACAAAGTATAAACTTACGATACATTATGATACGATAAAGTATAAATTCATTGAAAAAAAAAGAAAAAATCATTAAAAAACTAACTATGAAAATTCGAATGTTTTTGTACATAAGCACGAAAAAAACAAAAAGAAAAAAAAAACTCAATGCGATCTCTAAGCACAACTAACACTATAACTTTACTTACTGTCTTTCTACTACTACTACTACTATTTTTTTTTTCTTATTTTTTTCATGACAAAAAAAACCAACAAAGAAAACTTGTATTTATTTAGCTTGTAAGTTTCTAATATTAAGATAAAAATAAATGTATATTTAATTTAACAACTAAAACTAAAAAAAAAAACAAACACACAAAGCACTGAGAGTCACTTATAAGTTTAATTTAAATTATTAAAATTTTATGTTAAATACAAAAAAAAAAAAAATAAAATAAAAATGAAAAACAATTTATCTATAAGCAAACATTGTATTTATTAGTTAGTGAAAAAATTTATGCAAATTTAAGCAAAATATCGAGAAAAAAAAAATACAAAATATATATGCAAAAAAAAACAAAATCAACTTTGAAAACTAAGAAAAAAAAACTATGCTACTTTTTTTTTTGGGGGGGAGTTTGTGGTTGTTGTTATTGTTGTATTACAAGCGATGAGCTTGCAACTTTCTGTCTAGTTTACCATGACTGTGTATGTTGCAACAAGGCAGGTGGCAGCTGCATGAGCACAACAAAAAAAGGGGTAGGATATATGTGTCTTACTATGTGTAAAGTGCCACGCATTGAATTGAAAACTATGCATGCAGCAGCAATAGCAGCAGCAGCACACACACACAGGCAGACAGACAGTTGGTCCAACTGTCTATCTGTCTGTTGCTTTATAGCTCAACACTGCATAGTAGTGATAGTATCTGCTAGATACACGACTGTGCCACGCTTCGTTTGGCGGCACAACGCTGCAAAAGTTTTTTTTGTTATTTGTTTGTTTTTTTTTTTTTTTGGTTTTTTATTTGTATGCAGCTTGTTACTATTGAATAATAGCGCATTAATTTTACTTTTTCTCAACTGACTTTTAATTAAATTGAAAGTCACAACTTGCAACATGCGTACAGACATTTGTATTTTATTTTGTTTTTTTTTTAACAGAGTTGAAAAGGGAAAATGTTGCAAATGTCGTCGCGCATAAAGCCAAAAACAAATTGACACACGGCGAAAAAAAAAATAAAAATAAAAAACAAACTGGCACAAAAAGTTAAGCCTGTCGACAGGCAAAACAGAAACTGCATGTGAAAAAGTAAGTACAATATTCACTCATACTCATATATATTTTACTTACTTTTTAGTTTGTTTATTTTGTTCATATTCAAAGCATAATTATAGTTGCCTTTTTTTTATGCAAGAAGAAATGTAAGAGACAGGCAGCAAAGACTGCAAAAAAAAAAAGTATATATAAAGAGAGGCAGGGAAATTTCTGTGGGCAACAAAACTGATTATAAACTTTGACTCGGCAAATATGTTTTTTTTTCACTTTTGCATTATATTTTTTATATAACAAGAATAAAGTAGCTTTAATTTATTTTTTGCAACATTTTTAAAAATTTATTTATTTTATTCATTGTATAATTTATTATCAATTTATTTGTATTTTTATTATTAATTATTTAAAAAATAAAATATATATATATAAGAATTAAATAAATTATATATATTTTTAAAAATTATTCTTTTTATTAATAAATATAAAAAAATATATATTATGAAATTTTAAAATTTATATTAAATTATTATATTATAATTTATTTTTTTATACATTTTTAAAAATTTATTTAATTTTATTCATTGTATAATTTATTATCAATTTATTTTTATTTTTATTATTAATTATTTAAAAAATAAAATATAAATAAATAAATAAATAAAAATGATTCTTTTAATTAATAAATATAAAAAATATATATTATGAAATTTTAAAATTTATATTATATTATAATTTATTTTTTTATACATTTTTAAAAATTTATTTAATTTAATCATTGTATAATTTATTATCAATTTATTTTTATTTTTATTATTAATTATTTAAAAAATAAAATATATATATAAGAATTAAGTCAAAGTAAACTATGTATTTTTTAAAAATTATTATTT
The DNA here is from genome assembly GCA_037044475.1 of Zaprionus obscuricornis. Classification (NCBI taxonomy): domain Eukaryota; kingdom Metazoa; phylum Arthropoda; class Insecta; order Diptera; family Drosophilidae; genus Zaprionus; species Zaprionus obscuricornis. Next base: position 55,229 of record JBAMBR010003032.1, on the reverse strand, counting down.
TCATTAATAAATATAAAAAATATATTTTAAAAATTATATTATAAGAATTTAAATTATTTTTAAATATTTATTATTTTAAATGAAATATTATAAAAAAATATGCTCGCTGTTAGAATGCACAGCAGGTTTATTAATCATTGACTTATTGTTTAACTAATACTAAAACTTAACTATTGTTCTTCTTGAATTGCTTGCCAGCACATTTTATCCTACATCAAAACTTGATTGCACATAATCCATGATAAGATCTGTCCGCCACTCAAAATATATTTTTTTATTTTTTACCTTGAATGCAAAAGGTCAGTTAAAAAGCAGCTGCTGTTACTAAGCCTCAGTCATAAGTCACATTTAAGATATTCCATTGTAAGCTTAAGTATAAAACTTGTACAAGATTTTGTGTTTTTCTTTTCATGTTTTTTTTAAGCTTCTATTCAAGTCGAACAGCATTAGGGCCAAGTCATTGTAAATGCAACTGTGAAAATTGTATAGAAACATAGGCAAGAAATATCTATGATAAACTCTATGTAGAATAATTTCAAGCAAATGATTTGGCGGTTAATGTTTTTTGATACAAATACAAATAGCCAAACCTCATGCTTATTTATACAATTAAAAAGTTGAATGGCAAGTAGTAGAACTATGATACAGAGAGAGAGAGAGAGAGAGGGAGAGAGAGAATAAAAAATGAGAAATTGTGAAACAAGAACATAGAGTTAAGGCATGTAGTATAATAACAATAAATAAATAACAAAGGTAAATAGCAGCAGCAGCAGTATGAAGGCAAAGGTAAAGCCTCAAATGGCTAACAATAAAAATGAAAAAAAAAAAAAACAAATGCTTGAAGTTGCGTTGCGGTACTTAAAGTAGCATTTTCAAGAATCCAAAACCAAGTTGAATCGAGATCGAGTTGAATTCAAGTCAAGTTGACTCGAGTTGAGTTTGAAATTCATCATCAAATTTCGATTAAAAGGCGCGTGGTGCCCCCAAGGGGCCAACGGCCAAATGGTTAACAACGACAACCAATGGGCAAACCAAAGGGGCAAACGGGCTTAGGGGCTAACGGGCCAACTGTGTAGAGTCATTCGCACTATTCAAGCTTCATTAGGAGCTAAAGTAACGAAAACATTTTGATTTCGATCATTACAATTTCCTTTCATGAAACCAGGCCCAATAATCCAAGACCCAAAGTTGAGTGAAAGAGCTACCGAGCGAGTTTCTGTTGTTATTGCCACTGTGACGTTGACTGCGATTCCGACTGAGACTGAGACTGGCACTGAGAATTTGTAGCCTGTGTTTGCATTAAAGGGTTACTGGATCAAGCCGCAAAAACCGGCTATACGGCCGTCCCTGTTATTCACGAACGCGCAATCATTAATTCCCCAAAGAGCAGAGAGCAATGGCAACGGTTTTGATGCTCAGATATGATGCCGATACATCTACAGATTGTTTGACTTTTTTTTTTTCTGTTTTTTTCTTTTTTTTGGATACATTCTGACACAGTCAGAATATATGTACAATGAAAACGAGCTAAATTTGAAGCAATGCTCAAGGCAGTAATTATGACGAGCCATGGGTCCAAATATTGAAGCTATTGTAATGAGCTCTGTAAGACCTATGGTACTACATGCTGTGTGCCCCATCGCAACTGTAGCTGCCACTGCTATTGCTGCTGCTGCTGTTACTGCGGCTGCTGCTGATTGTATGATGACCATGTTGAAAATGCTCATTAAAGGTACTTCAAAAATTAAAGCATTTCACAATTGTGTTTATGGGCAGGTTAACGCGCCTCCGCTTTCGATTTGACGCGCTATTTATCAGCTGTTGTTATCTATCGGCAAAACACTATACAAAAAGCTTTTGCGGCAATTAACGTTGAACGTGCCGTGATTTTGGGGCAAGCTTCACCTCAATATGCTATATTTTTCTAAAGGGGGGGGACGCGGGTGTGTAACTTACAAGCGCTGAAAGATTTTTGAAGTTTCTTTTGCCTTAAAAGGTCGAAGTTTACTTGAAAAAAAAATACAAAAAAAATTTATCAAAAATGGAAATTGCTTTAATTTAAGCTGTAAATCAAAAGGGAAAAGTGAAAAGTTAAAGCAATTAAGTTGCCAGTGAAATATAAATTATAAATATAATTATTATAATAATAAATTATTATAAATAATAACATGACAAAATAAATTAATTAATTAAATTTGAATTTTATTAAGAATATTTTTTAATAATATTAATTTAATATAATTTATAATTAATTTAATTTGAATTTAATTAAAAATATTTCAAATAAATTATTTGAAATTGTTATTATAACATATAAAATAATATTTTAATTTAAATTGTATTTGAAATATTTTGGAAATTTTTTATAATATAATTTATAATTATTAGCATGATGTAATTTAAAAATAATTGAATTTAATTTACGAAAATTTTAAAATTAATTCAATTTCAATTTAATTAAGAATATTTAAAATAAATTATTTAAAATTATTATTATAATATATTAAATAAATATTTTAATTTAAATTGTATTTGAAATATTTTTGAAATTTTTTATAATCTAATTTATAATTATTAGCATGATAAAATTTAAAAATAATTGAATTTAACTTACGATAATTTAAAACTTAATTTAATTAAAAATATTTAAAGTAAATTATTTGAAATTATTATTATAATATATTTAATAAATATTTTAATTTAAATATTATTTGAAATATTTTGAAATTTTTTTTTTAGAATATAATTTTATAAATTTATAATTATTAGCATAATATAATTTATAAATAATTGAATTTCATTTACAAAAATTTTAAAATTATTTAAAAATATTTTTTATATATCTGAAATATCTGAAATTCCTATTCGCACATAATTTATAATAGTTAAAATTCATATATTTATTTAAAAGAATTTTTTTTTGGTTCACAAGTCTTAAAAATGTATATTAAGCCAAGGCATTACTTATCTATTTTATGCTCTTTAATTTGATATTTTTATGCATTTATTTATTATGTATTTATGCTTTTAGCTAAAGTAATTATACAATTTATATTCTTTTATTCTAACATTAAGATTTACATACTTATTCTATTTAGTTTACTATCTTGATTGAAAGGTTTATCAATTTGGCTAGAAATAATATTATAGATTCTTTTGTCTTTTTTTTTGCATTACGAATTGAAAACATTTCTGAATCTAAATTAAAAACTAAGAAATAAAATTCAACAAAAAAAAAGAATACTAAAAAATATTCTCAGGCATTTAAATGTTCTCATAAAATGTATTGTTCATCTAGCAAAATTGATTAAAATTGATGAAAACAAGTTTTGTAAAACTGAAATAGTTACAACAAGTTTTGTCAACAATCTCAAATTGATCATTTAGCATGCAAAATTAACATTAAATGTGTCTTTAAACAATTTGTTGTTATTTTACTTAACTTAAGAAATAGTTTAAAAAAAAAGAAACTTGAATTATTTTAATTTTAAATTTCTTGCTTAGCGTAACTTGACTTGTTGATTTAGCAGCATTTCCGTTTTGGTTTGTATTTCAACTTGTTGAACAGGTAAAATCATTGACGTTTGTCGTTGTCGTTGAGCAAGACCAGGGGCGTGAAAATGCTAAGCCGCAGCCGCAGTGTAAGAATTCTGCAGATGGGAATGACAACGGGGCAGAGGGAAAACAAACGATAATTTTCATTTGACAAAATTCTATCTTTGGGTTTTTTTTTTCTGTTACACCTTACAACGATCGGTAAATGGTAAACGGCAAGCGGCAAACTAACGACTAACAAACTCTCTTTGTGGACCCCGTGCAGAGCGCCATGAAATTTCCCAACAATGCTTAGCACTTTGTCCCGCTGAGCAGCGCGACCGTAACGCTATTGCTCAGATCATGCTGTGCCTCTGCCTCTGCCTCTGTCGCTGCCTGTGTCAGCGATTATGTGCCTTGTGTGCATGGGCATAGGCAATGGGTCGGTCTGTCTATGGGTCTGCTGGGCTCTGGTTATGGGCTCTCTCTCTCTCTCTCTCTCTCTCTAGGTTTTGGTATCTGTGAAATGTGAAATTGTGTACGCACATTAATTTCTCATCATTGGCATTGACAGTGCAACGAGAGAGAAAAGATTGTCATGGCCAAAAGCAGGGTGACTACCGCTGCGTATTAATGGAAATGTTATAAGAGATTAGAAGGTAAAGAGATAATAGTACAAGCAGGCAAACAACATAACATACAAAGATACAATTGCAACTGTTTTTGTAATTTTTAATGCGAATTTTTATGCTATGGTCATACAATTGTTATTTTATATTACAGATTGGGTTGCACTATTCTTTACTCTTCTCTCTCTCTCTCTCACACACTCACAGCTTGAAGAGGCGTTGAGATCTACCTAAGATTTAACAATAATAGTTTGTTTTTTTTTTGCATCTTTCATATGATCTCGCTCCCTTTGGGAAACTAGCAAGAGAATGAGGCGTGAGTCGAACTAACATCGGTTCATTATGGTCAAATTCTTATTGTTTTCTATAAGCAATAGATAGATTTATAGACATTATTGATCAGCTTAACATTATACTTTCTCAAGGTAAGCAATAGCTAAAACTATACAAAGTTTTAAGCAATTGTTTTTGTAATTTTACAATTTATGGGGCATACAATTTTTATTATTTTAGAAATTTTTGAAATTTGCAATAAAATTTTCTCATATTTCAATATGTGTAGAAAATTTACGCTTGAAGAGTATCAAGAAATTAAAATTATTTTTAGTTATGTCTACGATTTCATGCTTAATTTCTATGACAGCTGCGGGTAAATATTATATATTATTTCATCTTGCACTCAAAATTTGCACTTAAAATTTGCATTTTAATATAAAAATCTTGCCTTAAAGCTGATTGTATTTGTTTTTGTTGTTGCATTGACCCTGTGACCTTTATTAATTAAATTGTTCTACTTGAAGCGCCCCCAATGCAGTTTTGCAACTTTTATTATATCACACACTTCAAAATGAATTTATTTTTAATTTTTCTCTTGGCACTTGAGTGCAGTCAACAACGACTGCAAAGCCAACAGTAGTTGTAGCTGCTGCAGCAACAGCAACAACATGAAGTACAAGAACAACACACATACATATAATAACGACAACAGAGCTGTTCACTTATAAATGCAATTTTCTGATAAAAACCCAAAAAAAAAAGCAAAAAGTACGCAACATTTTTAATTAAATAATTATAATAATTGTTGTTGTAGTTTAAGAAGATTTTCCCATTTTTTTTTTTTTTTTTTTACACATTTGTGCAGAAGAGCGCGAGATATTTCGCCTTGGTTAATGGCAAAAGGCAAATAAAAATAAAAATAAAAAAAAAAAAACAAAATATAATTATGCCAAAAATATAAACCGACAAAGTAAACGAAATGAAGGCAACTTAAAATATAAATTTAAATTATTAAAAAAAAATAAATAAATAAAAAACTTATTCTAGACGAATACAGCAATACACTTAGCATTAAAAAAATTTTTATAATTTTTTTTGTTAATATTTTAATTGAAATTTAATATAAAGAAAAAAAAAATTGTTATTAAATTTTTGAAATTTTTCATTTGCTCATTGAAAAACTTTACATAAAAAAAATTTGTAAATTCTATGTGGGTTTTTTTTTTGAGTGTATCGTGCAACATCTGGAGCTGATGCTGTTGCAAAATAAATGCATGTAAATCTGCGCCAAAAGTACGACCCTTAACATCCTTACACGCAGCAGGTGCAAACCGCAACCCGTGCGCCATAAAGAGACAGCGAGACAAACAGAATAACGTAGAGCAATCAGACAGACAGACAGACATACGTATATACGTATAGGGACAGTTGGACTGTCAGACAGACAGACAGTTTACTGTTAATGTTGGTCGTCTATGCGAAATTCGCGTAATAATGTTAAATTGTTTTTCAATTATTTTATAGGTTATGGTAATATTTATTTTAATTAAAAACAAATACGAGCAATACGACGAGCACAGACATGAAACCGGTACCGGTTCATGGCATCCAATATTCCAACAGTTCTCATGCTCTTTTTCTCTCTCTCTCTCTCTCTCTGCGTGTGTATGTTTTGTGTTTTTATTTTTGTTGCTCTTTTGCACAGTGCATAAAAAATACACGCAATAACAGCGGCAACAACAGTAAAGAGAACGTTAAAAAATATATATATATAAAGTATATGCTAAGTCGACTTTTAGATACACTACAATTGAAGTTATGTTTATTATATGTACAGCAGCAGCTCATCATAGTCTATTTTAGAGTTCATCAATGTTGCCTTACAAATGACATGACAATAGCATTGTATACTCAGCATAAGCGCAATACAATGAGATAAATGCAAGCTGAGTTCATTTTGTAAAATATATAAGGCAACAAATAAAATAAATATGTATATAAAAAAAAGTAAACAAAAGGAAAAAATAAAAAAAAAAAATATTTAAAAATAAAATAAAAATAAATTAAAAATAAATAATAAAAGAAATAAAATAAAAATAAAATAAAATTATTGCAGTTAATGTTTTGTATGCAGTAGAAAAACTGAAATGTTTCGCAGGCTCGCCGCTGTGCATGGGTGCCGCCCGTTAGAGTGTCGACTGAAGTTGTCGGTGATTTTTTTTTTTTTTTTTTAATATTTTTTTTAGTTGTTCCTGTTGTCGTTATTGTTGTTCTTGTTGTTGTTGTTAAAGGTATGTGCTTGTTGTGCACACCAAAAATGGAGAAAAGTGTTGATAGCTTTACACGTTTTTTAATTGACTTTCATAATGAAGTTCATATGAAAACGGATCAGCAGAACATTTAACAGAAGGCCTGCGGCATATAAGTTTCTTATAGTCTCAGAGGCATTATAAAAATAAATAAAATTTGATTAAATTCTATTACAACAATTCTTGCAACATTGACAAGATAATCATATGACATGCAAAAATGTTCACTCAAAGTGCATACAAAACTATGCGCATTTTCCTATTGTTTTCCCCATGACCAGACACAGAGGCATTTTACGCCAAGGTAAACACTGTAAATATTCATTTTTGTTGCCAAAAATATGCGGTCCCTGTGTCTATTTTGTATATTTTGGTGGAAACACATTGCTAACTGTCTGTCGACTGTTGACTGTGGGCTGCCGTTTGTGGACAGTCTAGAGTGGGATGAAAATTGTGGGAAAAATACTGTTTATATGGTTTGGCAACACTTGGCAGCTTGGCAATATTGAAATTTCAAATACAAGAGAATACTCAAAAGAGGAGCTAACGAGTTAACGTTAGGGTCTCTATGATAATACACACACAAACACACACACATACACACGCACAGTACACACATGCAAATTATCATAAAGAACATAATTTTGCGCTATTTAAGGGGAAACGTGTACAGAAATTTTAACGAATTTGCAGCAACAGTAGCAACATCAACAACATCAACAACAACAAGAGTAACAACAACAACAATGTAAATAAACGCAATGTCGACGAGTGCGTGCGTTGCCTGCATTAGGAAAAGTTGCAATTAAAACTCATTTCGTTGAAAACGCGATTTTGCAGCGTAAATTCCATTTAAAAAGTTTTTCATCGGCAACAAAACTCATCATGCTCTGCTCTACCAGCCAGCCAGCAAAAAGTATCCAAACTCTGCTACTCATACTCTTTCCCCCTCCCCTCCTACCTTCCTCCCACTCAATCTTCTATCAACGTAAATAGAACTACCCTTAGTAGGATTTGAAACCGACAACTTGATGATAAACGAAATGAATTTTAAACAGTATTCATTGAGGCATTATCCCAGCAGCACCCAAAAACCATTATTGCGCCCTGTTCATTATATGCAACAACTGATGCTCTATGTAAGTGTATTAAGCTTTGTCCATGCACGTGTACAATTTTCATAGATTTCTTATCATTTTATTAACTTTTGTTAATATTTCTTATCAATTTATTTAAAAAAAAATAAAAAATCTCTTGCATAAATTTCAAAATTATTTTTAAAAATTTCTTAAAAAATTTTTACAATTAAACTTGCTCTATAAAAGAGTATAAAAACTTCGTTGTTATTTTTAAAAATTGACTTAAAAATTTTTTACAATTAAACTTGCTCTATAAAGAGTATAAAAACTTCGTTGTAATTTTTAAAAATTGCTTACAAAATTTTCTACAATTAAACTTGCTCTATAAAAGAGTATAAAAACTTCGTTATATTGGCAGCAGTAGCACAGCTTTGTTTTGGGACACATGCACATTCATTTCACACCTTGATAAACGTGCGTTTTTGTGATCTCTTCACAGTGTTCTGGTTGACTGTGAATGTTGAGCGTTGCATCAAAACTGAATTTCAATAATATAGCTAACTCTCAACATGCTCTGGACTCTCTGACTCTGACTCTGACTGTGACTCTGACCCTAACTCCAAGGCAACAAGCTCCAACTGTGCAGTCAAAATTCAATTATGAGTGGACTCTCATCGCAGTTCTGTGTGTTGATTGACGAATGCATTTTGAAATGCCGCGTCAATTGTTGCAACTGTTTTTGTTGTTAGTGTTGTCATATTTGTTGCTGTTGTTTAGTTATCAAAGTGCTGCAACTTTGCTGCAATTTTGCTGCCGAAACAAAATTTTATTCCAAAAAATTTATCGATGCACCAAAAGTCTGTTAACCTCTTTTTGCCATTGTTTGACTGCACTGATGAGTTTTTAAATTCGTTATTAAACGTTTTTTTTTTGCCTGATTTGAATTTAGATGAAAAATCCTTTTTCTATATTCGCTCTCTCTCTCACTCTCACACTGTTGTTTCCCTACTCTATCATTCGTGGTTTATTTTCGGGCCTTTGATTTTGCTATTTGCCATTGCGCGCAAATGGAAAATAGAGTTTGAAAATTCTATAAATTTGGTATTTTGTTTGGCATTTGATGTTGTTTCACGTATTGCCAAATTGAGTTTAGCTCTCTGAATAAGCTTTAGTAAATAACATTAGATTATAGTAGTGCAAATTTGTTAGATTCCAATTGTTTGAATTTAAATTAAAATAAAAATAAAAAATCTATATAAATGATTTATACGGATTATTATAATTCTATAGATTTTCTACAATATAAAATAGTTGATTATTATATAGGAAATTTAAGTATTTATTCATTTAAATATTTTTACACATCACATTCTTCTATTTATAATTTATTACCTATTCTACAAAAAAAGAAGAAACTTCAAATTCTTCCAAAAAAGTAACGCTTTGAACTTACGGCCTACAGCTACTGTATAACTCTGTGTTTCATAATATAGATACATATGTCAAGAGCACAATCGCTACGCGGTGTTCACTTTAATCGAAACTCTAAACACTTAATAACTTGCCAACACTTTGATCTGCCTGAAAATTAATTGCATAACTTGAAAAAGAAAAAAACAGAAAAAAAAACAACAACAACAATTTGATTTTAACTTTGACAAAATGCTGCGGTTTTTTTTTTTTTTTTTTGTTGAGCATTTAAAATCAATAGAAAATCATTTATTAAAATAATCACATCAAGCATGCAAGAGCAGAACCCAAAATAAAACTTCATTATGTTGCTAAAAAAAAAAAGAGAAAAAAAAAAATAAAAATAATAAAAATAAAATAATGAAAGAATGAACGAAAAAATGAAAGAAAAACCGACCGTAACAGATTATGCAAACTAATTACAGAAAATTAGTTGAGATTTATGCGTTACGAGTTCCAAAAACAACAACAACAACAACTCAACGAAAAAGTTCTTGAATATTACAAAAAAAAAGGAGAAGCAAAAAGAGTTCCGTAAACCCCAAGAACATTTATTAATCAATTCAATTTTTGCCGCTCGGCATGAGAGCTTTGGGGAATTGTGTTGGGGAAACCCGTTTTCGGGTCACTTTGGCGCCCAACGACAAGTGACAAATAGTGTGACATAATAAAGAAAGCAAGAAAAAAAACAAGAAAACCGAAGGGTTCTACAGAGTTGTAGGGGGGCCTACAAATTTGTATGATGTAGCGCTTAATTGGTGATTAACCACCTGTAGCTTGTGGCATACAAAGGTCCCTAACTCTAGACTCGACTTGAACATCGATTGCATTCTAAAAAGTGTCTCGATTCATTTCGTTCTTGCTGATCCAAGAAATCGTGCCTGAACCCAACGACCATACTCTCTCTCTCTCGCTCTCACTCTTTCTTGCCGCTGTAGACAAGCCTTTAGTTTATATTTCTCGGATCGTGTAGTACTGAGCTGCTGCAAATGAAGACGAAGTCATTGTCTGCCATCAAAAACAAATGTCACTTCACTCTGCCTTGGCAAAGAGTTCTAGATCTTGAAGAAACCAAAAAAAAAAAAAATGGTAAAGAAAAAAAAATTGAAGGAGAAACAGAACCAAAAACTAAAAGATTTATTACAGTCTCTTGTTGTTGTTGTTGTTTGTTGTTATTGACTGAGAAGTTGCCTGTCAGCAAACTATTTTTTTTTTTTTTTTTTGGTGGAGGCATTTCCATGGAAATTGCAGCAACGAACAGTCGGTCCCTAGATTCTTTGGGAAAATAATTCATTTCGATTGCCATGACATAAGATTTGTCAAAAGCCAATCCATAGAAATAGAGCTACAGCTAGAGCTAGAGCTAGATTATCTCTCTATTAATTATCGTTTATGGTTTTGTTTGCTGGGGTGCAGCAGCGCATATTGTCAGTTATACAATGTCTATAATTTGTAGCTGACTTTACCAACAATAATAACAACTGCTGCTATCTTTCTTATCAGCAAGTTCAATTCCATTGCAATGGGGGCGTCAAATAGTCAAATATAGTTCTTGCCAGAGTTCCCATGAATGCAGAGGAAACTTAGATAACAAGTATCACCTTGTAACAACTTTTGTAAATCAAATGAAAAGTAAATTTCCTAAGCCAATATTGTGGGACTTCTCCTATATCTATACTCTTAAGCTATTTCAATAAATCTAAACCATGTTACTGCACGTTACGTAAACTTACAGACATATACATACATACATATATCCCTAACATAGTTACCCATTGGGCATCCTATGTGTATAGCAATCGCTACTATTAGCATGCTAATATAAACATGAACACTAAAACTTATTACAAATCCCATTAGTTTTTTTTTTCGTTGAATGAACGTATCTATCAAACATGTTTTGCTCTAACTTTATGTTATAGATTTTTTTTTAGGGTTTTTGCAACTTGTTGATATTTTTCATATTATTTAGCATAAACTATTATTACAAATATTTAAATCGATTGCTACTGCTTTTTCTAATAATCTAATCTAATATTATTTTATATTTCTTTTGGCTTAGAGTATTAACAAAGTCGTTGCAATGCATTGGCATAAAATTGCTCAAAAATTTTATTCGACTGCGGTTACATGTGCAGCCCAGCGGCGCTTCCGTGTGCTATCTACGACTAATCAATGCCACACAACTGATGATGTTAATCTGCACAACGCTCTGCACTGCACTGCACTATAGTTCTCTCTATCGCTCTCTCTTTCTCTATGTCTGTCTCTCCATTTACCCTTAAGTTAAAATTCATTTGAATATACAACATCCTATTTCAATTTAAATTCAAATCCGCAAACATTTGCCACGAACGTTGGACTTGTACTGACATGTGCCACGCCCCTATTTGCTTCAAAATTTTCCCCCCGACTAACAACTTTTGGTATAAAAGGGACAGTGGGCTGACCGAGCACATATCAAGAGTTGGTTGGACAACATTGCCATTGCCATTGCTATTGCTATTGCCATTGGCTTCTTCTTCATTTACACCACCAACTTCTACCGGCTGCTGCTGCTGCTGTTCGTCGTTGCCGTTGTGGACGCTACAAAATGCCACTTACTCCAAAGTGCCGCAGCGATTAACATCTACGACCTGACGGGCGACCAAAAGATGTTTTGCAAGGGACTGAGGAGAATTTGGGGTAATATAAGGTAACTGATAGGTAATAGGAGACCATAGCGATGAGATGATGGCAACTATGGTAGCTGCCAATTCGGTTGCCATACAGCTACATAGCGTTACTTGGTCTTGCACTGTAGGGTGTTTTTTTTTTTTTGGTTATTGGAGAGTTTATAGATGATTGTGTATCCTTTGCATATCTTGTGCTGTGTATCTTCAAGTATGAGTTTGCGGTGACACCAATAACAACTACAAACACAACGAAATTGCAAAAGCAATTTAAAAAACGTTAAAAATATATATATATATATATATATATATATATATATATTTGTAGATAGTTATAGTTTCTCCTAACTATTCGCTTCGTTTCGTTTGATTTCGTTAGCTGCTGGGAAAAAAATCGAAAAATTTGCAATTTGTTTGCCAAGCGAAGCATTTCTTTATCATTTTTATTTTATTTCATTTTTTTTTTTTTTCAATCTATATTTTTTTTTATATTTAATTATCGAAACGAGGTTGCAACACATTTATTGCTGCCAGCAGATAACGAATTTAGTATGCAAAGAATATTTATTTTTTCATTTGAGTTTGGTTTGAGCTGTGGGCGTGGTATAAGCACTTTCTCTCTCTCTCTTCCTCTCTCAGCACGTTTAATTTGATTGAATTGAAATGTGAGAGTGAGTGAGAGAGAGAGAGAGAGAGAGAGAGAGAGAGAGAGAGAAAAGTGGATTTTCTGTTGTTAGTTTTATTGGCACAAATATAAAAAAAAAAATAATTTTTATATAATTGATATAATTTGATGGAATGGAAATTCAGTTAAGTATATTAGTCACAAAAGTGAATGGAAATCATTTCAAATGTCAATTAAATCGATCAAAAAAAAATAAAAAAAATTAAAGAAAAAAATAAAAAAAAAAAAACAATTTAAAAGTGAAGTGAAGACTATATAAAATTAAAGATTTATAGATAAAAAATATATTTTGGCAATTTCTCAATATAAATTTAGTTGACATTTATGCCCAATAAGCGCAAAAATTTCTGCACATAAATCTTCAGTTAGTCTCAATAAATTAAATACATTTTATTATATATATATATATATTTTTTTTTTCTTTTTTTTTTGCTTATTTTACCAATAAAACAATGCAAAAAAAAAATAAATAAAAAATCAAGAAGAAAATAAAACAGTTAAATGATCTCATCGAAGAGTCAATGCTTATCACGATCAAAGACAATGCAAAGAGAACAGAGATTTTTACTTATAAATTATTTAAATGGAAAAATAAAGCATGGCCTGCCTGGTAGGAAAGATCTCAAAAGACATGGACAACGACATCGACATGGGGCAATGGCAATGCCAATAGCAATGGCAACTGTGACTGGACGCGGCTTGTTTGCAAATGCGCTCGGAAAATGTCATGGAAAAAAAAAAAAAAGTATCGCGTAAATATAGGGAGCTTGCATAGATTGTAGTAGTAAGTAAAACAAATTCACAAAATCGAACATGAACAAAGCAAGAAAATGATAAGATCACGATTGTTGCAAAAGCTGTCTGTCTGTTGTTTTTGGGCTGTTTTGCTGGCTGACTTAGTGGCTTGCAAACAACGAAAGTTACCATAAGCACAAACTGTGTCTTGAGCTTAGGCTCAGTAGCAGGTTGTATTTTTGTAGCATGTACTATAACATGCAACAAAAGCGAACAGCAGCAACATTTAATTGCAAGCCACGTTGGCTAAAACGAAACGGAACGTGAGATGCACCAAGAAGGAGAAGAGGAACAAAAAAAAAAACAAAGAATGCCAGCTGACCGCCTTCTTGCGCCAGTTATGTACATAATGTATCAGCATACATACATACATACATACATACATACATATATACATGCATACATACATACATACATACATACATGCATACATACATACATACATACATACATACATACATACATACATACATACATACATACATACATACATATATGTATATATGTATATGCAAAAACTTTATCCAACAGATTTGCGTGATAAGCACTGGCACTGAAAGCAAAGAAGAAGCAATTGTTGTATATGTGTATATAGTTTCGATCGATCTGTGCCTCAAGTGAAATATCGCCTGCAGCGAGCGCAACTTCATGTAGAGCAAATAATTCTACCAACAACTGTTGGCCAAATTGGCAGTAGCCAAAGCAGACGAAACTCTGGACACGCAAAGGGACTTTAAATTGCCATTGCAGTTGCATTTCGCAGTTGCAGTTGCAATTGCACTTGAAATTGGAGTTAGAGTTGATGTTGCTGTTGTTATGTTACTATGCCTAACAATTGCACAATACACTGCAATTGTTTGCTTTGGCGTTTTAATAAGCAAATAACTTGCGTTTCAGCTAACGAAATTGGACTTTGTATTCATCGGTTTGTGTTTGTAATATATGCAAACGGAACATTAAAAAAAAAACATACAAAAAACATTTGAAGTTAGTTAACAAGACTTTATAGTAGTTATAGCTTGACTTCAACTGCTAAGATTGAAAGCTGACATAAGAAAAAAAAACATTACAAAATTACATTTAATTATAATTCGCATATCTTTGAGAAGTTTATAGCATAAAAATCTTGAACATAAAATCTTCAAAGTTTTTCCTAAAAATATTAAATTATTATTTCAATGCTGGAAAACTAAAAACATAAGTTCCAACAAACTAATAATATATAACTAAACCCTTTTTTTTACAAGAACTAGGTAAAGGCGGCACCTAGCTAGGTAAAGGTTCTAATGCCTAGCTGTCAGCTGAATCAATTTCCGTTTGCATGTTGACCCTATGGCCAATTCCAATGGGAGAACCTTTTGGTAATTGCATTAAATATGCAAAAAAAACAGAACTTCCTCATGCATTCAAAGGACGTGCTAGCAAAACGCGTGATATCCCATGTGATTTTGGGCACGGTTGGCCAAACCAATTAAATAGTGTAGTTTATGTGTCGAAAAGCCGTCCCCCCAAAACATACAACTCATAGCTAAAGGATGCGCTGCCTTAACTCAAACAAGCATTAAATTATCGAAAGGGAGGGAGGGGAAAAAAAATAAAACAAAACAAGAAAAATAGAAAGAAACAAAACCTATAGAAGGTATCCCATATCTTTGGGGTTTTGCGGATTGTTGCAGACTTGGCATAAATACTTGTAGCATACATATTATATTTGTAGCAAACAGTCCGAAAATAGTGCTTGCCTTTTGTTAGAGAGATTTACAACAAATAAGAATCGTTGGCATGCTTAAGGCTTACTGGCGTTTCGGGTCGCAGTACGTAGTACGTTGCGTATACGCGATGTGTATGTTTTTGTGTCCTGTGCTGATTGCCAGCATACAAAATCAATTCAAGCGAATAAATGTGGGTCACAGCGGGGTCAAATGTTTATTCATTTGTGTGTGTGTGTGTAAGTGTGTGACTCAGCAAATTGTTTCAAATAATCGTTGTGTGAGTGTAAAGTAAATTGTAGTAAAATGTAGAAGACATTGTTCACATAATTTAATCAAAATTTAATCGAAATCTCTTTAATTCTTCGCTGCAACTTGATGGTGCAACGAAGCGTATGGCCAAAGCCAAAGCAAAAGTTTATTTTCCAAGCCATAAAAGACAATCGACAAAGCATCATCAATGACTTTGGCTCAACACTCGTATAAAGACATTTCCAACTGCAATCAAATTCTACACTCGAATAGACATTTACACATACATGCGCTCCCCCGACAATCTTCTCTCTTTTGCCCATCGATACTTTGTCACACTTAGCTGCGTCTTTTCTTCTCTTCTCTTTACTTCGTCTTCTCCTTATCAACAATTGAATCTATGCGCATTTCTGTCAACTTTTAGGTGAAAGTGTATTTTTGAGATTTTTCGCAAATGTTGCAACTTTTTATAAAGTGAGCTTTAACATTACGTAATGTAGCGTTATTGGTAACTGACTAAAAGTTTCACTAGTAATACCTAGGCATACAATAAACACAACATGTTTAACATTTATATACAATTTATAGCAAAGCTTTTGATATAATTAATTTTATATTAAAAAGACATATGCGCCATAAAAAAAATCTAGTATTCATGAATTAATAAACTTAAATCCATAAAATATATTAAATATTAGCCTCTGTTAAAGTTTTTATATTATAAATATTATATTTTTGTTGTGATATATTTTATATTTTATATATATATTTATATATATATATATATATATATATATTTATATTTATATTTTGTTGTTATACAAAATCATACTTTAAGCATGCGACTGTCGCCAACGACTATACCACGCTGAATACATCGGTTCTAGTCCGATCCGATCACCGAAATTAAGCAGCGTCGGGCGCGGTTAGGACTTAGATGGGGAACCGCTTGGGAACACCGCGCGTGTTGTTGGCATCAGTCAATAACTTTTTTGCAATTTTTAATTATTTACGAATTTTTTATACTCGGTGCCCTATGGGTACCAAGAGTATATTGGGTTAGTGACAAGAGCAAATGTATGTAACACCCATAAGGAGGCGTGGCCGACCCCATAAAGTATATATATTCTGACTCAGGATCAACAGCCGAGTCGATTGGAGCATGTCCGTCTGTCCGTCTGTACGTCCGTATGAACACACAGATCTCGGAGACTATAAGAGATAGAGACTTAATTTTGCATAGTGTTTGTAGTATTTGCAGGCAGATCAAGTTTATTTTGGATTTTTGCCACGCCCCCCTCCGCCTCCACAAATCGATAAAAACGATTTTAAGCAAACCCAGACAAGCTACAGCACTGAATTTTGGAATGTTTATATGTTTATCTGGACGTTGTGTACAAATTTGGTACAGATCGGATAATAAACATGGAAGTTATACACATTTCAAATTTCAAAAGTTGAGAGGCGTCTCTGTACCGTACGCTTGCTTGCTGTTTTCATCCCAAACGACGGCAACATTTACTCAGTGTTTCTCACTCTTGTGAAGAGCGTGGCTCAGTGGTTAGAGGGTTGAACTCGCGTGCATGAGGTCCGCGGTTCTATTCCCGAGACGATTTTTTTTTTTAAATTTTATTTTTAAAATTTTTTTTTTTTATATTAACTTAAAATTGGCGAGTGCGCAGCACGAGCAAAATAAATATATAATATAATTTTGGGCACCGAGTATTATATAGTCGAGCACACTCGACTATAACTTTCTTACTTTTTATTTATTGTCTTTATGTAATTTTTTATAAATAAATTCTTTTATATATTTGCTTATATTAAAGTTTTTATAATTATAAATAGTTATTGTTGTGATACCACGTTGAATACATCGGTTCTCGTCTGATCACTTAAAATTAAGCAGCAGTATATGTAACCTGTTTGCATTGTATTTATATATATATATATATATATAATCTTGCGATGTAAACTTGACAAACTTTAAGCATTTCATTTTATAACATTTCTTGCAGGCAATCATGCGCCTCATCATCAGGCGCCTGCAACTTTTCAAGGGTCTACTTGCTCGTATGCCAACTGCTTAGCAAGTAGATGAAAACCAGGAAGTTCATTGAGCGATTTGGCATAGCTAAAATATAGCCAAATATTTACTGGATAGAAAATGCGTGAGTAGACTTTTCTTTGGCATTTGATAAAGTTGCCGCTTACTGGCGCTCGTTGCATATGTAAATACGTAACTTTTGAGAACATCATTGAATCAACTTTTGCCAGCGTCTTCTCAAATGGATATGCTTGGTTATATGTATGTGTTATTCTGGGAGTAGCGCCGGGCTTATATTGACTTCGGCTGTTGGCTGTCGGCTCGCGTTCGCATTCGCATTCGCATTCGCTGTTTTTATAGTGTGTTTATTTAGCACTTGAAAAATATTACTTTTTCGCCAGCAATAATTTTAATTGCTTTGGCATTCGACGTAGTCTTGACTCTGGTGGGAAAAAAGGGAATGAAGGCCTGAAACTGGCTATGGAATTTGGGATTCAGATTCAGGGGTGCCTTCCCTTGCATTCACAAAAGTTAAGTGGCAAAAGTTTTCGCACTAAAGTTGAAGTTGACTTTCGGCTCCTCTCGTTCATCTCCCTGTTACTATTGTTATTATTGTTGTTGTTGTTGTTGTTTTGTTGAAGCTATGTATTTACGTTGAGCAAACATCAACGCCCACGACAGCTACAGTAACAACAAGCGAGCTATATTATTTGACTTGGCCCTTCTTTCGTATTTTGGTTGTTGTTTTTTTTTTCTCTCTTGTTGCCTTTTTTATTTATATTTATTTTTTTTTTTTTTTTTTTTGTTGCACTCTCGCACTTTGATTGTTTTGAGATTTCGCGGCAACACATAAAGTTCCAAGTGGAATCTGTACAAATGCTAGTATGAGGGTAATGGGAATCGTATACAGTTTCGTTTTTAGCTTTATTTTTATCATTGCGTACCAAAAAAGCATCAAATTTAAATAAAATAAAAGTTGAAATTGAGATTAGCGCAAGTGTTGGGAAATTAGTTTTTACGTAGCACAGTATTTAACTTTTAAGCCAAGTTTTTCCACTTGTTTTATGAGATGAAAGATATGTTAAGGTGTGAAATTTACTTGCACTTAAATATAAATGTTAATGTCTATGAAAAGTAATAAAAATATACTTGAAATATATACAGTAGATTCCGGTTATAGCGACTTTCAAGGGACTGACAATTTTACGTCGTTATACCCGGAAGATAATATATATAATATAATATATATCAAGGTTAAATCTGATAATCATGAAATTGCTGACTAAACCATGTGGCAGAATTTAAAGAATTTCATAAAAAAAACTAAAAGTGGTGCTATTATTTTTTTCGCGTCATTTACGACATTTTTTGTTCAAATATTAAAAAAAAATATTTTAACAGCAATTCAAAAACCATTTAAGCTATTTTTATTTAGTGTAGATACTAAACTATCTAAAAAAAATTTAAAATTTAAGAAATGTTAACAGTAAACATTTTTTTTTTATCAAGAAGGAAATGTGCGGTAGTGGTGCTATTATTTTTTTCGCAACTGTACATACTTGTATGTATAAAATTCAGCAATATTTTAATTTTTTTTATAAAAATAATTACAATAATTTCATAAAATATTAATAAATATAAATAAAATCATTGTTATACTACATTATTCTGCTGAAGTATACTTCCAATTTATTTATTTAGAAATTTATAAATTCTAAACATAATTGTAAGTCATTTAAACCAAGTGAACTTTCAACTTATATGTCATATATATATTTATAACAAATCATTTTTGAATTATCCACTTGATCTGTCACTTTCAATGTTGCAACTACTAAATGAACCTTTTGCCATTATGAGATTCCTTTGATACAATATAGAAATTTTAAGTTTTGTTTATGGATAACTTAACGATTAAATTTCTACACAAAATTGCATTAAATATTTACTTGCTAGCCAGCTGTACAAATACTGCAAACACATACAAACAGACACCTTTAGCTGTATTGCCAATAAATAAACAAAATAACAAATATTTTATGCAAATTTTCAATTTAACACAACATTAAATGCGCACATGAATACAAACGATACAACAATATATATATATATATATATATATATATGTGTATAAATAGATTATATATTTGATCAATAAGAAAACATTTAGTATATGCATACATAAGTCTACATACATATATATGCATATATTCTTACAGCACACACTTGTGGCTTAAATGGCGTAAAGCAACGCATCGTCTGTTGCCAAAAGCATTTTGTGGTCATTTTCATAATATTCGCACACACACACCTTAATGTTATTAGACTGCGGGGAATTCCCATGCACAGTGCCTGCGCACAAACAGACATAACACACATATGTATATACCAGCACAATCAGATACAAATAACAATATTAAGGCTGACCAATATTGAGTTAGAAATCAGTTTGTAATATGTTTACATTAGACGATGCTCATACACATACACACACACATACACACACACATAGTCCTATATATATATACAAATAAAGCATTTCGTAATGCAATTATTGAGCAAATTGTTAAGCAGCTTATGATTTGAAGTATAGTATCCTTTACTTCTACCATATACTATATATACACATATTCCCCTTCTTCTATTTATTCTTTATACGTAGTATTATTAAATAATACAATTTGTTACAATTGTCACTTTGAAATGTCAAAGTATAGTCAAGTTACGATAGACGATAAGTTTTTATATAATTTACACAATTTTTAAAGTTCTCCCACTCCCCACTCCTCACACTTGCCACCTCATTAACTGCCTAGAGGTTAAGTAAGAAAAGTACATTATGTGCTGCTCCTGTGGCAAGGGTAGTAAAATCTCTAGAAACTTTACAACTCTACGATAAACTTTTGCCCAGAAAGTTCATTACAACAATGTCACAACAACTCAGCATAGCACAGCACAGCACAGCACAACAGCTTTAGCTCATTTTCCACTCATTTTACAATATTTACGTTAGGTGACAGGCGCATGATTAATACGAGTATGCCAAAAAGGAGGCTCTCATGATATTAACCATCCAATATACTCAACTTTATTCTCATTCTCCCTATACCATCACAACAATCTTCATTCCCATTACCATTCTCTCATCTTGCAACTTTCATTTCCCAATTCCCATGCTCTGTGCTTGTTTCTAGCCCGTATAAAGTTTTTCTAAAGCAAAGAAATGAAACTTTGCCTTCGCTCTTTGGCTTTGACCAGCGGCCTTTTGCCAAGATTGTAATTTGACAGGCAATCTTACACTCTATGTTGTTAGATTGTTAACAAACTGTGCAGCGCATCAGTCAATAGAAACCAAAGAGAGAAGTATTAGTGACTTTTGAATGTTCTATAAGTTTTTAAATATTTTTATAATAAATTAATAAGATTTCTGATAGATATAAAAATAAAAAGTGTATGAAAAGTTCGTAATTTCATTTGTATTTGATTTTTGTTATATATTTAAACACTTATCAAATTTAGTTACTTGCATTTAAAGTTTTACACTATTTTATGCTTATGTAATAAAGCCCAAATCAAATTTTTATCTAATTTACGATAAGAAATCAACCAAATTTGCACTTTAAAACTTTTACCACAATGCTTCAACACGTAACGTAACCTCAAAAAAAAAACAGTGGAAAGAAGAATGAGGAGTTCTTGGTCAAGTGACAGGCACACACACACACACATCCTTATCAGAGACGAACGGAAATTTGTGAAAATGTACCGCCTTAAACAAATACCCCAATTTAAACCACATGATTGATTGCTGCTGTATTGGGTCTTTCGTTTTAGGGATCCAAGGTGGTTTCAAAATGTTGGGCTAAAGGAGGTTTTCGCCTGACAGTCAATATAAACAAAAACTGTATGCTGCAAAAACTAAAATATGGGGAGTTGCCGGCGTCAAAGTTGTCGCCTGATTTAGAATGAAGCCCTTTTTTGCTGCCAAGTCATCACGGACATTGCACTTTGGCTTTGACCATTGAGATTTTGTTTTGGGGAGGCCAGTCGGTTGACTGCTTCGTTGGCTTCCCTTTTGCCTTTTTTGGCAGAGATTCCTCTTCAAGGATTTTGCTTGTTTCCTGCTTGCGGCGGCATCTCATTTATAAAATCGTTTCGTTCTTATTTTCTTTTTTTTATATCCTGTATTTTTAAATGCATAAGAAAAGGATGTAATATTGCTAAGGTTAGTTGGCAAAGCTATTTTTATCGTTTATATTTTTATTTTTTTTTTGCAAGCTCCAAACCCTTTGATTGACCAAAATCATTTTTCAATTTAAATAATTCAATTATTTAAATGCAGAGTATACTACAGTCGATCACAATTTATAATGTTTTAAAATTTTAAATAGTTGGGGAACACATAAAGGATCACATTAAATATACTATATAGAGATGTAATCGTATATGTACGATATATATATATTTGTTTGTATGAAAAATGAATTCCGCATAGACCAAAAAAAAAAAAAAAATATCAAAATCCTTTATGGTAATTCAAGAATGTTGTTCTCACTCTTTTTTTTCACATATCAAAATTGCTGCCGCGTCGTCTTTATGCGGTTGACATGATTCACTTTAACGATAAACGATAAACGATAACGATAGCCAAAGCTCAAAGTTAGCCAAAAGTAGTTCGAGATAAAAAGGACAAAGCGGCAATACGAGCCGGCAACAACAACAACAACTCTGGCGACAACTTGGCAGCCTCTTTGGCATAACATTTTGTCCCCTTTATTTCTAGTGTATATATTTGTATGTGTGTGTGTGTATGTGTTTTTTTCGCTTTTAAAGCAATTTAAAATGTTTGAATAAACATTTCATTTAATTTTGTGCTGCGCACACAACAAAACTAAAATGATCAAATAAATACATAAATAACTACAAAAAAAAAGCTCAGTTAGTTTTCCTATTTTCATTCTCTTTTGTGCCGTAGACAGGCCCAATAAGAATATTTGCCTGGCGGCGCCAGAATTACGTAAGCACGTAATAAGCAAAACGTAACGCAACAAAGCGCAACGCAACGCAGCGCAACGCAGCAGTTGTCTGACATTGTTGTTTTTGTTGTTGCAGTGAAATGCACGTATTGCATATAACAAAAAAGGAAGCATGATTAACGTTAAATCCTTGAGCAAGAAGAAAAAAAAAATTTGACGAAATAGTTTTCAATAAATAAATAAATTTTTATATAAAAATTTGTATAAAAAAAAAAACTAAAAATAAAAACTCACTTTATTTATTTTTATAGGGTATATAAACTGCGACTACTTGCATTTCATTTCATTCCACTTTGCAAAGCGTAGAAAAATTATTGTAATAAGAAATTCAATTTTCAGCAACATTAGAGTCAAAGTTAAAAATAAAAAAACTTTTGTGCTACGTGCATTTGTTGGAAACAAAGACGAAACAGCGCAAAATCTATTGCCTCAAGTTATATTTTCTTTGTGGCAAAACAATTGCGCATTTTATGCGTTGTCTTTGCAAACTACCGTTATCTTTTTAGCTACAGCTGCTGTAGCTATAGCTGCCTGTAGTTTATGCATTTGCATTTTTATTTTCAATTATTACAATTATAATGATCACTTTTTCACTTATGCACAATAACAAAAATAAAAAAAAAAGAACAATAAATTACAATAAAAATTTTGCACTTTGCCGACAACGATCTGACAAACGTTTAACTTTTGAATATATAATCGATAAATCACCAATTATCTAATTACATTCTGTTATGCTATTTGTTTAACATGCAAATGTTAAATAACAGTGGCAACACCTGATATGCTAATTTTAACAGCACTGCTGATCGTTTAACATAGCACGCAATGTATGATTATCGATAAACGTGATGTGAAAAGTAGCCGCCAGACGCTATAATTGCAATTAGCAAATTAAACATTTCTATAAATTAAATAATCAAAACAATTAATTATGCTGTCCGAGATTTGTTGTTGCGTGGCAAAAAAGTGAAAAAACTATGTCAACAATTAAACATTAAACAATGTTCAACTATTGCTGATTGGGTTATATTGTATATGCAAATTATACATACATACATACATACATGCAATCGCTGCAAACAACAAGTTTTATTAATTGAATTTTAATTCTTTCTATTTTCAAATTGTGTAGTGTTTAATGTGTAATTGTGTAAATTCCATGATAAAAACAATTGGAAAACAACAAATTCGTAAACGTAAGTGACAAATATTTTAATTTATTATGCAAGTAATCAGGTATTCATAGCGGACGCCCCCCGCCTTCCCCGCAAAGGGTTGCAAACTCTATGATACAAAACCCCAAAATGCCGTCAGGGTGTGTGTCTGTGTGTGTGAGAAAGAGGCCGTCGCAGGGCTGGGCTCTCACCCTTTCATTAGTGCAAGGGTACTTGGCACATTTGTGCTCCCATTTATGCCACACATACACACATGTATAGAGAAACAAACACTTATCCCAAGTCATATCTCACACACTTGTATACACTTTCACTTATTACCAGGCTGCGCCTGTTCCCCCTGGGGAGGCAACCCAAATGGCAGTTCAGCACGTGAGTCGTGAGCTGTCAATTCTCTAACCCTGCCTCGCCTACATGATGTGAGCCGCCACCACCACCTTGTCATATTAGCCGACCACTTTCTTTTTTCGTCTGAGCGAGTGAAAGAGATAGAGTGATAATGTTTGTGTGTGTGTGCGTGTGATCAGCAGCAGTTTCGGCTATGCTTAGCTACTGTTTTTCTGTGCATAGAGAGAGAGAGAAAGAGAGCGAGAGAGAGTAGAATATTAGTGTTGTTGTCCGTGCATTGCTTATCGTGTGTCTATGTCGTTTACTCGCGCGTGTCAGCGACTCTCTATCGTTGTTCTGTTTCTGTTCGTGTTCCTCTGTTTCGCTGTGTATGTTTGTATGTAACATTTTCACCTGTCAACAATATTTCATGCCCACTGTATGTTCTTTGCATTAGAATGCGACAACAGCTGCCAGGCTGCTGTTGCTGTTGCTGCTGTCGCTGTTGCTTGCTTGCTACTTGGGTCGCCTGCCGCCTGCCTTTTGCTTCACTGAATCGTTTCCCTTGGCGCGGCACGCAAGAACGCCCCAAGAACGTTGCTCAGGTGGAACGACAACGACAACGACAATGACAGCGTCAACGTTAACGCTGACGCTGACACGCCGACAGCAACGACTAAGGCAAGGCGTGCAACATTTACGCTTGCTAGCCGCAATTTGCCTGCTGCTAGCTGCTAGCCACCTCTACTACAACTCCATGTGTCCTGCCGCCTTTTACCTTGTGGCTTTTTCATTGCAAAATTGTGCACATGTCCTTCGTAATTTCACTTGCGTGTCCATGCGTCGCCATTGCCTGCGCTTTGCGTGCAACAAAATAACTGTTTCGGTTTCTCTTACTCAGTTGTCGTTGTTGTGGTTCCTTATATTCTACTTGTTGTTGTTGTCGACATCGTTGTTGCTACTATTATTCGTTGTTGTTGATGTTGTTGTTATTGTTGTTGTCGCTTATCACAAACGCTATGGCAACAACTGGCAAAGTCCAAAACGCAATTTTCAGCTTTTGCATACATATTTGTTACCATGTTCATGTTCTTTTGTAAGCATTGTCCTGCAGCACACGACACCACAATCTCACACACACAGAGCCACAAAGCATACGCACAGTGCTGTACAATTGTATGTGAGCACTTTACGGTGAAATTTGCTTCAAGTGTTGGCGTTGAAATTTGCTGGTTTCGGGGGGAATTCTATTTTAGTAAAAAGCTTATAAATATTATTAAATTAATATTTAGCATTAAATAATTAAATAAATATTTAAATTTAAATATTTAAATATTGTTATAAATAATTAATTTTAAAAATTACTAAAATGTTCTTAAATTTATTTATATTTTTATATATTTCTTGCATTGCAAATTCTTCGTTTTATGTGAAATTTTTTGTCTACAATTTCTACAATATCACTTTGGAATATTTCCTTATTTAGCAACAACGAGTCTATATCCTTATTTATTTGTACTTCCTCTTAGTCTTGTTACCCCTAATATAAGAAAATCAAAGATTTTTTTGTGGATTACACACACTCTGCTTGCCTGCCGTCCTTCAATTGTAATTGACAAAGTTTCCCTATAGCATCGTACATAACTGTACAGTGTATCAATTTAAAATTCATTGAAGTTTCAAACCGTTTCAGACACCAATCGACAAAAACTGACACCCTCGCTGCCTCGGGCTGTTTATAGGATTTGTCAGACGCGACACATACAACACAATACTACTAAAAAAAAAAAAAAAAAAAATCCAGAGACAAAATAGAAAGGGAATAGGAAAAAAGTGAAAATTTTCGTCATGTCATAGTCGCTCAGTCGCTCAGTTTGCTTTGCTTGTACGTCCAGGGTTGATTGCCTTTTACAGTCTGTGCAAAATCCCTTCCCACAAATGGACAAATGGATAAATGGACGGACGTACATAACTGTGTATCACTGTGGCATCAATTAAAGCATTACAATGTCATAATCAAAATGACAAATAGAATTACGCATGATGCGGAATGGCAACATCAGACGACAAACTGACATTGTCCCTTGATTTGACTATCTATGTATCTTTCGGTATATCTGAGGGTTGATATCATTTGGCATTTTGTTTGCTGTTGTTGTTATTGTTGTTGTTGTTGGGCAAACGATAGAAACAATTTCTGAATTGTGCCACCTCTAAAATCAAATTGTACAGTGAATGCTGTGTTAATCCTTTGTAAGCCCAGCAACGACAGCCAAATGAGCCGCGTTGCAAGTGGCAAATGCAAGTAATAGTGAGTGTGACAAGTGTATACATATAGAAAGCAAGGTGTATCCTACAACCCCTCTGTATCTGTATATTTGCCACCCTTTTTTTTGGGTAAGATTTTGTACAGCAAATGTCGCTTATTATGGCATTGTGCCAATTGAGCGTAGACTTTAAAGTTCTCGTACCCCCCCATTTTGCTACACAAAATACCTCGATTAGCAGCCACCATGACAAAAAAAAAAAAAATAATAATACCAATTACGAGTATTTTGCACATGTAGAGGGAATAAAAGATACACACACACACACACACATTTACATATTTGCTTCCTTGTGGCCTCCATCCAAGAGAGAGAGAAAAAAAAAGTTTTAATCACACTTTGGCACACGCTTCTTCTTTCATTTAATTTTCATTGGGGTTCTGCTCCTTTTTTTTGTTTTTAATTTGCGTACAAATTATTTGTTGCTTGCCTCTTTTTGGCATTTTCTGCGGGCTTTTGATGATGCTGTTGTTGCTGTTGCTACTGCCACAAGCTTCTTTTTCCTTCTTTTTCACCACAATTGCTCTTCCCCAGTCACTAAAACGCACAGCTGTGCCAAAAAGTTAGCAAAAATTTTACCCATTCCCATTTGGAATTTGGAAGTCCTCAAACTCATCTTCGGATCATCACAAGCCAAAAGAGTCTTCGACATTTCTTTGTGTTTTGTGCCTTTTTATTCAATTATTTAGCATGATGCGAACATCGTAGCGTAGCCGTAGCCTAAGCATGAGTGTTGAGTGTTGAGTATAAGTATATACCATAGCTTTATTTTGTTTTTGTTTCTTTTCTCTTCTTGTTTTTTTTTTTTGTTGTACTTCCCGGTTTTTTTTTTTTTATCATCTAAGGCGTTTTTTAGATAAATGATTGCTGGTCTTTTCGCTCCCCTCTCTCCGCTTTATACTTTGTATGTGTGAATAAGAAAATTTTTTTTGTCTTGAAGGAAACATTTGCAGCTGCTTGCTTAAAGCACTTTTACAAAACTTTGATAGGCAATTTGCGCTTGACTTGTTGTGATGTGAGTGCAATTTTTTTTTTTTTTTTTTGGGTATCATTGGGACTATTACATTACAATGTTTTATTTTATTTTTTTTTTTTGGCTGTGTCTATGTAATTGCTGTAAAATAGCATCTATGTTTCTAGTATATGCAGCATAGACTTTGTCATTGATAAGCTATGTTAACTATAGAATGTCAGCTTGAAATTGAAAAATTTTACATAGAGAGAAGGTAAACTTTGGAACCAGAGTTTCTATGACAGAGTTTCTATATGTTATAGTAAACTAATGCTGCTCAGTATTATAAGCTGTAGCTCTGCTAAGTTTCATGCTCTCAGCATACTCAAAATAATTTTTTTTTTATTATTAAAAATTTCTGCAGCTGCAATTTAGAAACTTGCCCAAGTTACAATAATTTTTGTCTGTTGAAATGATTTGTATTTAATATTTAATACAACAGTAGTTACTGTAACTTTTTTGTTTTTAAGCTTGCATTTTAATTTCTTTTCACCTGACCTACTTTTATCCGGCTTACAAACATTTTATTTTATTTTAATTTTTTTTTTTTTTTGCTGTTGCTGCTGTTGTAGATAGAGAAAACAGCTGTTCAACGTAAATCTACACTCTTCAAATTGCTTTGCATAACCCTGACTTAATGCAAAGCAGCTGACCAGCCAACCAGCCAACCATCCAGCCGGGCAAATCAAGCATCTCCAACGTTGTATGCAACCAAGCTTGTTATCCACAATTTCGCTTGCGAAACATTTCTAATTTTTCAACGTCTGGTCGAAGGATTTGCACCTTCTATTCAGCCAAAAGCTGTAAGCTCTCTGACGTTGTCTGAACTAATATCTAATCTAATGACGGGCAGCAGCATTTTATGCATATCGACAGGAGCTTTTTTTTCTTTTTTATTTTTTTTTTTTGTTTTATTTTGATATTCCGCAGACAGCTGCTAAAGCAAAATTGAAAAATTGCAAAAGCGCAAAACTATTTTTTAATATGCAAGTTAAAAGTGTTTGACTAAAAGTACAAGAAGAGAAAGTAGTAAAGTTTTTTTTTTTTTTTTTTGGGTAGCACGAGAAGGTGCATGCTGGCAAAGGCAAAGGCAAAAGGCAACGAAGCAAAAAGTTTGACTGGCTTTTCTAATTGTGCAACTTCCGTGGCAAAGTGTGCGGCTAATGTAGCCGATGCTGCACCTTAAGTGCAGGTCACTTCTCCTTCCCTTTAAAAAAAACCGCACACACATACACACAGCTTGTCTTAATGCCTTCAAACAACTTACGTAGTGGAAGCTTAGCAATTGGTATACAGATTGGCAAAACTGTACGGAGGCTATGAGAAGGCTATGGGTTAAGCTTGAGGTTTCGGTTACGCTTACTTCTACGTCTTCTTCTTTGTCGTCTTCTGGGCACTTCATTTCTCTCTGTTGGCCAGGGCAAAAGTGAAAAAGGCGTTGCCGCATAATAAATGGACAATTTGGTAGTTGAAGCGTATAGCTGCTGCTGCTGTTGCTGCTACTGAGGCTTGGGGGCCTTGCTGTAGCTGACGCTGTTGCCGAAACTGTAGCTGAAGCGTCCGAAAATGCCCTTAAGGAGGATATGGACAAAATGTTACTTCATTGCTTATACTAGGGAATATAGCACCACCCACAAGCCACAAGTATTTTTTGTTTTTTTTTTTGTTCCCTGTTGGCTTTCGTTGATGCGGTTATAGATTGCTTGGCCCTAACCCTTGGCTAACCATAAAATTATTTTGCAACAATTTCTTAGCTCTAGCTACTTTCTTTAGCAGCTCTTCTCTCTTGCTCTTCCGCTCTCTCTCTCTCTTCATTTCTTTGTATATATATATATCTGTATATATTTCTCTCTATGCTTAAGGGCATTTTAATTTTTGATCTCGTAAATTTTCACAAGAGATAATAATAATATGCGTTCCAGGTTACGCATTTTTAGTGGCATACCTGACTGAAAACTTTGTTGCTTTTCCAACTCTCTCTCTCTCTCTTTCTCTGCCTCTCTCTCTCTCTCTCTTTGTGTATGTCCCTGTTCAAGTTTTCATTATTGACTTATGAGCCATAAGAGGCCACAACTTGTGCAATTATTAAAGTTAAGCTTAGCTTTTTCTTCAACATTTAACCTCAGCCCCCTACTCTTCCCTTTCCTTTGCTTTCCTTCTTGTCCTTTGCCCTTTTTACTGTTTGGCCACTAAATCATCTCTTTGATAAGCAATTTGATTTATTTTATAAAAACAATTTGCTCTTTGACAGCAGGCCCCTGTCTAAAAATACAACGCAAGCATCTCTAACCAGACTAAAACTATTTTTCTTAAAAAATAAAAATAAAAAAAATAAAAACAGCGCAATGGTAAAAGAAACATTTTACTTTCAGATACCCTGTAAAATTTAAAAATTATATTACTGCAGACATGGTGAAAAATCATGGGAAAATGTAAAAAAAAATCATGCAAAATTATTGAAAATATATTTAAATATTTATTTAAAAATTTTTTTTATATTTATTGTAAATATTTGCTATATGCCCGTTTATGTAAAAGCCTTTGCTACAGGATATTAAACAACAAAATCTAAAAGCTAAACGTTAAAATATTTTGTTGAGGTATTTTGGATAGCAAAAGCTTCTTTTTTTCCCCTTTTTCACTTACACTTGGCTTACAAGGCGAAGGCAAAAACAACAATAGCAAATGGTATTAACATATTTTAAACCAAAATTGCTGGACTTTTGTTGTGGTCGTTGTTGTTGTCTTTTGTTGTTACTGTTGTTGTTGTTGCCATGTGGCATGTCAAGCATGAAGTGCAAATAGCTTGCAGCTAAATATTTATACACAATTTTTAGTTACCGTCAATGTTTTTCTCTTCTTTCTTTTTTTTTTATTTTTTTTTTTTGGCTTATTTTTTTTTTATTTTTATTTTTTGTTGTCTTAGTTTGTTGGACTTTATTTTGGGGATAATTCATCCAGCAGACCAACCACTTGTTGTGGCCAACTGTTCAAGTGTCGTATGAGGTTTGCGGGCCCCCATTGAAGTTGTAGGTGTGAGAGTTTAGTGTGCATTTGACATAATTTGACAGTAAAATGTGGTTACGTTTGTTTTGCTGCTGCTCCTGCTGCTTTTGCTTGCCAAGAGATATTTAAATTATTATTAAATTATTTAAATCTTTTAAGAAATATTAAAACATTGCATTTAAGCAAACGTTTAAGCTTACACTTTGTAAATAGAAAATATTTTTTACTACTTTTAGCTTTAAATATTACATAGAAATTCAATTTAGTTTTGTTTTTTTTTTTTTTATGGCAACTTTACATTTAACGCTTGTCTTTTACTCTGCAAATATTTTTGCAACTTTTTGACTTTTCGCATATGTTGCGCTTTGAGTGCTTAAGAAGCTCATTGAAAGGCAGCTTGAAATTGTTTGCAAAGCTAGTTAAAATTCATTGAATGCACATTTCATTTATTAAATAATGCCGCCAGGGAATGGCTAAAACTGAAGATGACTCTTTGTCTTTTTTTTTTTTTTTATTTATTTTTTTACAGTTTCTCATACACTGTGAGTCGCAGTCGCAGCGTTACACAATTCCATTTACACAGAAAACTGTTTAAAATTTATAAATGCGTCTGACGAGGCCATTAGAGAGATTTCGTTTCTGTTTGCCAAAAAAAAAAGCAGTTGTAGAAAAGCTACAGTCAATAATGCTCAACTCTGTGATACCCGGTATTCACCCGGTATTCATACTCAACGGACAATCTTCTCGACTTTGGTTTCTCAGCAAGAATGTGATCGGTCGAATGTGATCGGTCGAAATTTTAACTAAAATTTAAGAAAAATGTTTGATTTATTTTTTTAAATAATATAAATAATATTTTTAATAAGTTTTAAATAATTTTTTAAACATTTTTCATAATTTATTCAAAATTTTTTATTAATAATTTTTTAATAATTTTATTAAATTTTTTAAAATAATTTTTAATTAATTTTTTTATAAGACAAATTGATAAAAATTATTTTTAATTTTTTTTATAAAAAAAATTCATAAAAATTTATTTTATTTTCATTTATTAACAACAAAATTATTTAAATTTATATTTTTTTTTGTTAAATTTTGAACACAAGAAATTTTATTTATAGCTTTTAGTGTATATAAAATGAAATAATTGTTAGTGTATTTTGGCAACGTTTAACGCGTGCCAGAAAAGCGCAAGCAACGGTAAAGAAAAAGGCAATGGCAATGACGCTGTGGCGCTGGCTTTGGCTTTGGTTTCGACTCTGACACAGACAGTGGCAAATACAATGCAACATGCACTTGTTAGTATTACAATGTCATTATACTCTCAATATACTATAGTTACCGGGTATAAAAATATATACAAAAATGAAGAGAGTAGCAAGCGAAGCAGCTGCTCTAGAGGTATGGCAAAAGTATAGTAAAGTATTCTAGTATACGAATATATAACTAACTATGTGTTCTACTAGCATACTCAGCTGGCAAACTACATTCTCTCTCACTCTCTCTCACACAAAGCCTTTTATGTATGTGTGGCATCCTTGGCATGCTGTCGACTTTTGTGTTCAGTGCTACATTCGTTTAACGCTTCAAATGTTGGCCAAAAAATGGCTAAATTCGTGCGCATAAAGTGAATTGTTTTATGGCCAATGGGCAAGTCCAGCGCCCAGTTCCAAAAATGAGACCGTAACGCAGTCTTTGAAAAACGAGTTAAACACGTGTCGAAAATTGTTGGGTTTTCCTTTACTTTTCTCCCTTTTTTTTTTTTTTTCTTTTCCTTTACCTTACATCTTTTACACTTCTTACTCGTTCCTTGCCAACATTTATGCGGCTTTCCTTTTGCCAATACCATATAGCATACATTTGGGCGCGTTACTTTCTGGTAATCGAAGTGAATGTGGGTTGGCATAGTTTATGGGCCCATTGCCATGACGTTCATAGATTATGGATGAGCTTCATAATGAGCCAATTTATACAAGAGTTCTTAGGCTTTTCTCATTCTCATTTTTACTTTCTACTTCTACGACATGCACTCATAAACAATTCCACAAACATGTTGCTGCTGTCTCTCTCTCTCTCTCTCTCTCTCTTTTCCCTCTTTCACTTTGTGGGTTGGTAATGATATATGAAACCCAAACGAGTTGCTACCAAAAAAAAAAACGCCATTTGTTTAAATGTGAATGGACAGACAGGCAACCAGCCGCACCTCACAGCTCACATCTTTCAATTCTTTCACTTTCAGCTCTCTCTGCTGCTCTCGTCTACCAACTCACACAGCTTCCATTTGAATGCGCACTTGGCACAACACATGGCACTGGATAATCACATATGTGTGCTAGTGTGTGTGTGAAGCTACTTTTTTGGGGGCAGCTGTTGTTTATTTCAGTTTCGTTGCGTTTCAGTCACTTGAATAGCTGCACGCGTCAGGTGACAAAGTTTTTAGCTTCATCTTCTCTTTTTTTTTCTCTCTCTCTCTCTGCTGCTGCTGCTGTTGCCAATTTTTGCAAGGCCAACAGCTGTTGCTGCTGTGTTGATTTTGAAATGGCTTCTGCCGCACGCCGACCATCTGCTGCATGAACAAGTTGACTGTAAAAATTACTAAAAAAAAAAAAAAAAAAAAAAAAGAAAATTGACATAGAAATGCAAAGAGTTTAAGCCTAAGAACTATTGTATAAATTTATAGCAAATTTTTATAAATTAAAAAATATTTATAAATTATTTTATAACTGTAAAAATTGGCTAAGAAAATCAAATAAACAGTTAAAGAAAATTTAAAGCACAATTTTATATAAATAGCAAAAAATTCATTATTATATATTTTATAGTTATAGCTTAACTCGCATATCGTTTGATTTACAATGATTTCAAATTCTTTGAACTCTGCACATGCAGCATGAGGCAGTGGCAGCAATGTAAGCTTTATATTCGCTGTGACATTGTGCCATTCAGTGCGTCAGCTATTCGTTTTTTTTTTCTTTTTCTTTTTTTTTTTGCCAGCTAATTTTACGGTAATTTCCAAAGCATGGTCGTAGCCAATTATTCACCTGCGTTGACGTTGCCGTCGTTTAAATTGAAAGGATTACTTACGCTTCACTGAAGCACACACTCACAGAGAGAGAGAGAGAAAGACTCATACACATACAGTTAGCTTTTGCTCCCTTCATGGCCATTTCATTTACACATTCATTTTGGTATTGGCATTTTTTCATTACCGCTGTGGCGCCGCCGCCATCGTCTCTGACATTGAATGTAGCAGCGGCGGCGGCGTCGTCTGGTGTTGCCTCCAGCACTTTGGCAAAAGGTAACTGGCGTCACTCAGAGAGCAATTGAAGCGATTTATTGGTGTCATATGACAAGCACCTGCTCCTTGCTCCTTGCACCTTCTCTTGCCCCCACTACTCTTCTCGTTGTGCTACCTTTGCCAATCAGTGGCAATGCTTTTGCTCCTGCTGCTGCTTCAGCTCTTGCGCGTAATAAAAAGTTCAAACATTAAAAAGAAAAAAAAAAATGCTGAGCGTACATTTTCTTACAAACGAGTTTCAAGTGTCGTTGCAACGAGCTGCTGCTGCGCGTTTTGTTGCCTTTGGGGCAAAGCAGCTCAGCAATTCACGCTTTGTATGCCAATCAAACAAATAAACAAACAGCAGAAGACAGACAACAGAAGAAGAGATACATCATGAGAGAGACAAAGAGAGAGAGAGAGAGACAAAGAGAGAGAGATAAAAAATTTTTGCTTCGTTTGATCTGTATTTGGGATAAAAAAAAGTCAAGCTGTGGCCAATATGAAAACATATTGAATTACTTTATAAAAGTATCTCTCGCTCGTTATCCATATCTCTTACCTTATCTTCCCCCCCTTCCCGTCTGCCGCCACCGCATACTCTTTAGTTACCTTTAGCTTGCCTTTGACCTCTTTGTCAGTGCTGCAATTTGTTAATTTTTTTTTTTTTTTTTTTGTCAACACGCTTGCTCTTCGACTAATTGGCCAACAAGCGTTTAGCCTCTTGCCATTTAATATTTTTATTTAACGCCATTTACATTTTACTCTTGTTGTTGTTGTTGTTGTTGCTGCTGCTTTTTATCATTCTTCATTAAACGTTGTGGTCTCTTCCCCTGTGTCTCTTGATGCTCTTTGTTTGTGCGTTGATTTATTGCCATTTGCCTCCAATCGGCATTAATTTTTCAGCGGTTATTTGCCCTTCTCCAATGCTTCAGTCTCTCTCTCTCTCTCTCTCTCTTTGTCTGTCTCTCACTCCTTCTAGCGTTTTCATTCGCGCCTTTGTCGTTGTCGGCATCGTCTGCTCTGCTCTGTTTATTGTTGAATAATTAAATTTTCGCATAAATTCATCATCATCGATGGCTCGGGACGTTTTTAATTTCCTTTGACAACGTCACACACACACATACACACAACATCAGACATTGCTGTGTCTGTTGAGGCAAAGAGAGAGAGAGAGAGAGAGAGAGAGAGAGGGAAAACTGTGTTTGTGTGTGGCAGACAGTCTATCAAATTGGCAAGCGAACTGTTCATTAACGTTTGTTGGTCACTTTTCATTCAGTTTGTTGCGTTTTGTATGCTGTCCGTCCGTCTGTCAGTCGACATATAGTCGCAGGGGAGCTGAGCATAACGGAAAAATGAGTTAGTTAACGGCATGAATATGATTTTTACTTCAGTTTTGCGGAGTCCAATAAATTATTAGATTAACTGCAGAAAATTTTTATAATTAAATATGGAAAGAAAATAAAAATTTAAAATTAAGTGAAAAAGTGAAATTCACAATAAGACTTACAATTTATTTTTAAATATTTATATATTTATATATTTATATATTTATTTATATATTTATATATTTATAT
Organism: Zaprionus obscuricornis; assembly: GCA_037044475.1. NCBI lineage: Eukaryota > Metazoa > Arthropoda > Insecta > Diptera > Drosophilidae > Zaprionus > Zaprionus obscuricornis. The sequence continues at coordinate 20,032 of JBAMBR010003032.1, read as the reverse complement.
ATTTATATATTTATATATTTATATATTTATATATTTATATATTTATATATTTATATATTTATATATTTATATATTTATATATTTATATATTTATATATTTATATATTTATATATTTATATATTTATATATTTATATATTTATATATTTATATATTTATATATTTATATATTTATATATTTATATATTTATATATTTATATATTTATATATTTATATATTTATATATTTATATATTTATATATTTATATATTTATATATTTATATATTTATATATTTATATATTTATATATTTATATATTTATATATTTATATATTTATATATTTATATATTTATATATTTATATATTTATATATTTATATATTTATATATTTATATATTTATATATTTATATATTTATATATTTATATATTTATATATTTATATATTTATATATTTATATATTTATATATTTATATATTTATATATTTATATATTTATATATTTATATATTTATATATTTATATATTTATATATTTATATATTTATATATTTATATATTTATATATTTATCTATTTATATTTATTTATTTATATATTTCCTTGTTTTGCATACATAATCTCAGCCTAATAACATATTGAACTTCCCCCTAGAAATTCCCACTAGAAATATTTAAAAGTTTTTCAACATGTTTGCACTAATTGATTTCCTGCTTTGCAATGCTTCAGTAAACATATCCGTCGTGCCTCTTTCTCTTACACATACTCTTTCTCTCAGTCAAAAATTTGAAAGCCACTCAACTGACTCAGCTGCTGCAACTGAACAACTGTTTCATAAATATTTCAAAGCTATTAACGCTTATGATGATGCTACAGCCAACAGACAGACAGACAGAACGAGAGACAGTCAGCCCAACTAATGAGCTATGACATAAAAGGTTTTCGAAAACAAACTATGACAAAATGCAGTGTCTCCAATGTTTAATGCCAAAATACTTAAAATGAAGAAAAACCTAAAAAACAAAACAAAAGAAAAATCCAATGAGAAACGACAAAAAGAACAACTGTCTTTATTTTATGACAGAAAAAAAAAAAAAACGTTTTGGATGCTGCAAGAAATTTGATAGATCTATTTGTAGTGTCTCGCGCTGTGGCAGTTGCAGTGGCATGTTGCATGTTGCTGCTATGTTGTTGCTCAGCCTGTTAAATGCGACAACTTAAAATCCCATTTGATGCACTCTTCTTTTTATGATGCAGGCCGCCCTGAGCTCTAAGACCATGGGAGCTGATGCTCTAGCTGCTGTTGCTTTACCATTTCAATCTTCATAAACTTGACAAAAATCCCAGCGAACAACGATGAAGACGGCGACGGCGACGACGACGACGGCGACGACGATGAACAGAACAGAAAACGAAAAATTATGTTCCATTAATGGAGCGAATGTTTCCTTTTATGGGTTGCATATAAAATGTAAACTACTTAAGCGGCAGCAGCCCGAGACTCGAGACAGCACGAGACTTACTGAGCGAGACAGAGAAAGAAAGAGACTGCAACATGTGGAGGCTGCAGTAGCAGTAGTAGCAGCATTAGCAGCAGCAGCAGCAGCAGCAGCAGTGGCAGTGACAGTGGCAAACTACAATTTTTTTGGAGTATGTCTGCTCCTGTCTGGCTTTCACCATTTGCTTCATCTCTTTCTCCACCTCCTCAATGCGATGTGCGTCTCCCAGTTGAGTTGCCTTAGGGCTGCACATTGCGTATGTGTGCATTGCGCCCCTGTCTCATTATGTTGCATGTGACACTGTTAATGATTATATGTATATGTTCTATGCCACGCCCTCTACCAAAAATGAGAACAGTAGCAGTTGCCTTCCTACATCCCCCCTTTTATTATTTTTTTTTTTTGTTGTTTCTTTTGGCTTGTTAAGGCAACCCGACGACGACCCCACAATGAAGAGCGTGACGTGAAAATCTAGGAACAAATGTTTTGGTTCCCACTTGTGAAAATCCCCAATGCGACAGAGACGACAGCAAACAGCGAAGGCGACGACGACGACGACGACGATGGCAACAACGATGAGGACGTCGACTGCTGCTGCTGCGAGCTGCGACGACAACAACGTCGACAGCTCGCAACTTTGGTAGTTGTTTTCCTCGCTGTTGTTGTTGTTGTTGTTGCTGTTTGCGAGTTGAAGTTTCATTAAAAATACATAAAAATCAGAACGCATTTGCCTTCGGGTAGACACAACAGACAAACTAATGTCGAGTAACAGGGACAACATTTTGCCCCTGTGTTTTATACTTAATATAAAACATGCTACATACAACAACAACAGCAACAACAACAACAGGGGGGGGGGGGGGGGTTGTATGGACATAGAGACATGGATTGCTTGTTTATTCATCAAGCAGCAACTACTATATAGTGTGACTGTATGTCTATGTGTGTGTGTGTGTGTGTGTGTGTGTGTGTATTGTCTAGTGGCATCAGTCTTGATTTGTTTAACAACAGTTTGAAAAACAACAAAAAACTAAACCTAAACCTAAACCTAAACTAATTGCTAGTTTGTCTTTTGTTTTCTAGACTCGCCCACGAAAATCACACTAACACACACACACACACACACACAGAGAGAAACAGACACCAACTGACAAATAAAACAAATCCAAGTGCTAAGGCTTCATCAAGTAAACCACAATAACAACGACAACAAGACAGTAAAAATTTATCTTCGGATAACCGAAGTTATCCTACGCTTCTCTTTGCGGACCTAAACGATTTTTCATACAAAATGTGAATTTTTGACCGATCAGATATATGTTATAGTTGTGGGATTTAGATCAAATTTAGCTGACATTCATAAGTCGTCACTAAACTCAATTTCTATAAGTTTCAGCCGTCTAACTTAACAAACCAGAAAGTTTTTTATATAGGAACTCAAATTTCCACAATTTTTTCCTATGAGAGCTTTATGTTATAGTGCTCCGATGCTATCCGCTTTGACTTATATACAAGTTTGGAGCATAGGAAATAGCTTTATGTTGTACAACTTTGGATCATATTAAATAGCTTTATGTTATAGTGCTCCGATGCTATCGGCTTTGACTTATATACAACTTTGGATCATAGGAAATAGCTTTATGTTATATAACTTTGGATAATAGGAAATAGCTTTATGTTATACAACTTTGGATCATAGGAAATAGCTTTATGTTATAGTGCTCCGATGCCATCGGCTTTGACTTATATACAACTTTGGAGCATAGGAAATATCTATGCGAAGTGTCATAGAGATCAGGAGATTGCTGTTGTTGCTGATCGTGAATATACTTATTTTATGGGTTATATCACAACCATAAGTTACAAACTCCGATCCAAAATGAATAAACCTTCTTCAAGAGTATTAAAAAGAACAGTTTAAAAGCTGTGGGAAAAGTTTACAGTTGTTCACATCTTGATTGGGTTTTAATTGTTCAGCGCTAATTTGTGAGGGCAAATGTAAACGCAAATGTAAACGCAAAGGCAAATGCAAACGCAAACTTCACTACATTGTAATTGTAATTTTCATGTTGTGATAAGGTAACGTTGTTGTAACTAGTTCATGTAGTTGTTTCTCTATATATCAAGAAATTGCCTTTACTCAAAGAATTGCATGTAATTGCTGGCATTGCTTAACAATTAGTTGGGCGTAAGCTTAGCATATTTAAATTTAAATTGTAGGCATTTGTTTTTTTTTTTATTATTTTTTTTTATTATTTTCTAGTTATTTTCTTTGAACAAGTTTAAAGTCAGCATTGCATGCAGTTTGTGACTTATAATTCTATATTGATTTCTAGGCATATATATATACTTATACTTAACATATTTACTGCTGCTCTTGCTATTGCTGCTGCTGCAGCTGTTGCTTTAGTTGCTGCATATTATTTGACTTTTCTTTTTGCATTTCTCATTATAATTGCAGACGCATAATTGTCGCTTTGGTAACATTACTTGACGTTGTCTTGCTTTAATATCAATTACAAGCAGTGACTGCAGCAGATAGAGAGAGAGACATGCACACATGTTGGAAAACATGTCTGTTAATATTTCCAATAACGCCCAAAGGCCTATTAATATCTTTGGCTTAGAGCCTAAGCTTAGGCCAAAGCGCGCTTCAATGCAATGTTGTTAATAGCCAAAGGTAGACGTTGCGCTGCTACATCGTTCATCGTACGCAAGTTCATCGACAAAATTTGCACTAAATGCAACTGCAGTCTACCAAACAGTTTCTATTACCTTCTTCCTACTCTTTCTCTCTCCTACTCTCTTTCTCTGTGTGTGTGTCAGTGCACTTTCTCTGTTGCTAGTTCATGTTAAGTCGAGGGAATCCTGCGTTAGCCTGCGGTCAGGTACAACGACTTAACAGCAATTAATGCAAATGAAGGTAGATGTGCTTTCGACTACAGTCTCTGTGCCTCTGCCTCCCTCTCTCTCTCTTGCTCGCTGCCTCTGCTCGCTTACTATCTCTACATATATGATGAGTCCGAGGCCAAAGCGAGCAATGAGTTTGATGGCTGTGATAAGGTGGGCAGAGGGGGAGTGTGGGCGGCTGTAGGGCATTTGGCGCACTTGTGCATGCCTAATTATTAGGACAATTTGCTCTTGGAATTTGCCTATTAATTAGCCATTGCACACGGACGCAGACATTGATGACGATGACGACGACGACGACGAAGATGACAACGACAAGAACGACGACGTCGAGTAAGTTTGGATTTGTGGGCTTTGACTAATGCACTCATTGATTATAATGAAATCAGACTGAAACTACATGTGTGTGTGTAAGTCTCTATACATGTATATGTAAGTCTCTCTCTCACTCTCTCTCTCTCTCTCTCTTTCTTTATATGTGTGTACGTTGTGTCTTTTAATTTGTCCACGCTCATAATTAATAGCCAACCACCGCAGGCTTTAATAGGATTTCAACTCAAAGGCGACAACTATTCGGATTTTCTCAACGATTCACACACACACGCACACACGCACACTCCCACACGCACATGCATATGGAAAATGTATAGAAATGTATTTCGCATGATTTATGTCTATGTCGAATTTTTCAAATTAACTTTTGATGCTCGATGCTTGATGCTCTTACCCAAAACGTGCGAAATATTTTCGCAGTTAAAGTAAAATTTCATTGTTTTCTCTGAATTTATCAAGATTAATTTCTGATTTTATTTACATTTTTTTTTTTTGCATTTTTATTATAAAAGTCTATAAAGTTTTTGCTTGCAACGGTAAAAAAAATCCTGGCTAAGATTTTTGTTGCATACTTTTGCACAAGAATTTCTTTAGCTGTTTTCAAAGTCATTAAAAAATAAAAGAAAAGGGAAATCGTGGCAAATAATAATAATAATAACAACAGGCAGCAACAGCAAGAATAGCAACAGCAGCAGCAGCAGCAGCAGTAGTAGTAGTAATAGTCAGCAGACAGCAGGCAGCATTCAGTCGTGCGCAATGCTAAAAAATCGTATATCCTTGTACTTATAGAAAAACATTATTAATCAATGTCCACAGTAAAAATTCTTGTTGCTGCTGTTGCTACTGCTATTGCTGCTGGTGCTGCTGCTGCTGCTGCTATTGCTGCTGCTGCTGCTGCTATTGCTGCTGCTGCTGCTGCTGCTACTGCTCTTCTATGTCTTTGACAGCAGTCCAATGAGGCCGCATGACTGTGGCTCATCGACTTTGGAGGCTGTTGAGTTTACTGCTGTGTGTGTCCTAAATACGCGCGTCCCTTGGGACTTTTTTTTTTGGAGACACTCAACGCTTTCTTTATATCAAAATAAAATATATATATATAAATATAAATGTATGTATGTGCGTTTATGTCTTGGGGCACACATAAAGCAGCTTAAGCTTCGAAAAACTCGGCCACTTTTGGCCAAGGACAAGGCAAAGTAAGAGCGAGAGAGAGAGAGAGAGCGAGAGCGTTAGTCCGAACTTTGCTAATTTTCTTTCCTGTCACGTTGATTTTTTGTTTACCATTACAGCTGCCTGTTGTCGCCTCGCCAAAAAAGGACAAATGCCGCTTGCTACTTTATGCTCAGACACAGTTCTTGAGAGTTGTAGAGGTAGGTGCGTGAGGGGGGGAGGGGAGTGGCAATGTCTCAGGTCTACAGCAAGTTGATTTACGTTGCAATGCCGAACGGCATTTCAATTAAATTTTATTTTCTATGAGTTTGGGCGTTCAAATCAATGAAATATAATCGAATTAATTACGTCTAGCTGCGCCATAGGTGCTACTAACAGAGAGAGAAAGAGAGAGAGAAAAAAAGAGAGAGAGAGTGAGAAAGAGAGACATAGACTCTTAGTATCGACATTGACGGTGCTATGCGTGCCACATAAATTTGCGATTCGACTGTGTTTCTAACATTGTTCACTGATTTTGCCCGGATTTGTATTATTGTTAATGGCCAAGTTGTGTTTGGCCATTCAGCAGCTTTCTCTCCTGCTGCTGACTTTGCATAAGGAGCTGCCAAAAAATAAAGGCAGCAGCAGCAGCAGCAACAACAACAAATAAACAAACAGACAGTCAGACAGACAGAGAGACAGACCATGTATACTAAGGGTAGAGCAAGATTTCTTAATGCTATGGCTGGCTAGCTGCTAGCTTGCCTAACTCCTGTTGACTGCCTTTATGGCCATAGTCCTTGGACATTTCGCTCTCTCGTTACGTTTTCGTTTCGTTTTTAATTAGCATTCAGTTGGCGCAGAGTCGCCTCTTTGTTGCGTAATTAGCTGAGTTTTGATTTATTGCCCGGCGAATGTTTGGCAGCATCCCATCTTCTATGTTCATCCCAAAATCCCATATACCAATCCCCAGGTGCTTTGCCATGTTATTTTCTCTTGCCTTTTTGCTTAGCGTCTCTCGCACTTTCTCTATGTCTTTCTCTTTGTCTGTTGTACGTTTTTCCCCTAACGAACAAGCATTGAAAATTTCTTATGCTAATATTTGCAGAAAATTAAAATTGTCAAACTGAAAGCTTAATGCGCTTTGATGCGTTTTGTCACTGTTAAGAATAAGTTGACAGATTTTCACAAAAAAAAATAAATAAATAAAAACAAAGTTTAATGATAAAGTTTGAAGATAAACACTAAAACAGAGATTTTTGAAAACAATTGTAATACATGTGTAAACTAAAATTCTAGAAAATTTATTAGAGTTACAAAATGTGTAAATTAATTTTATTGAAATTCTTAGAAATTTAATTAGCAAAATATCTTTGAATTTTTTATTATAATTTAATTAATTAAATTTGCATTTAGCAACGTTTTTATTTAACGTGTAAATTAATTTTATTGAAATACTTAGAAATTTAATTTGCAAAATATCTTTGAATTTTTATTAAATTTTATATTTCACTTTTCATTTTTATTTTTATTTTTTATAATTCATATTTATAACTACGATTCAAATAAATTTGCATTTAGTAACGTTTTTATTTAACGTGTAAATTAATTTTATTGAAATTCTTGCAAATTTAATTTTCAAATTTGTTTTTTATTTTTTATTAAATTCAAGTTTAAATTTGTTAGTTTATTTTTTCACAACACTTATATTATATTTTTTATATAAAAAAACTTTTTATAAGCATCCTTTTTATAATTTCTATAATTTAACTAATTAATTTTACTAAAATTCTTAGAAATTTAATTATCAAAATATTTTTGAATTTTTATTACATTTTATATTTCACTTTTCATTTTTATTATAATTTTTTTTTATTATAATTTTTTTTATTATAATTTTTTTTTATAATTTATATTTATAACTACGATTCGAATAAATTTGCATTTAGCAACGTTTTTATTTAACGGGTAAATTAATTTTATTGAAATTCTTGCAAATTTAATTTTCAAATTGGTTTTTTATTTTTATTAAATTTAACACTTTTAACAAGCATCATTTTTAATAGTAAGCATGCAACTATAATTTAACTAATTAATTTTGCAAATTAATTTTATTGAAATTCTTAGAAATTTAATTATTAAAATATCTTTGAATTTTTTATTATAATTTAATGAATTTAATTTGCATTTAGCAACGTTTTTATTTAACGTGTAAATTAATTTTATTGAAATTCTTGCAAATTTAATTTTCAAATTTGTTTTAAATTTTAAATTAAATTCAAGCATCCTTTTTATAATTTCTATAATTTAACTAATTAATTTTACTAAAATTCTTGGAAATTTAATTATCAAAATATCTTTGAATTTTTATTAAATTTTATATTTCACTTTTCATTTTTATTATAATTTTTTTTTTATTATAATTTTTTTTTTTTTAATTTATATTTATAACTACGATTCAAATAAATTTGCATTTAGCAATGTTTTTATTTAACGTGGAAATTAATATTATATAAATTCATGGAAATTTAATTTTCAAATTTGTTTTTAATTTTTTATTAAATTCAAGCTTAAATTTTTTTAGTTTATTTTTTTCACAACACTTTTAATGAGCATCCTATTCTATAGTAAACATGCAACTACAATTTAACTAAATTTGCATTTAGCAAATTTTCTACTTAAAGTGCAAATTAATTTTACTAAAATTCTTGCAAAATTTCTTGCAACCTAAATAAAATTTTATATATCACTTATTATTTTTATTATAATTTTTCTTTGCCCTTTTTGTGGAGTCAAAATTCACAACATTTAAAATAAGCTTCTTCATTTTATTATAGTAAACATGCAACAATAATTAAACTAAATTTCCGTTTAATAAAATTGTTACACAAAGTGCAAATTAATTTGATTGAAATTCTTGAAAATTTAATTTTGAAAAAAAAAAATATTTTTATTTTTATTATAATTTTTCTTTAAGCTTTTTGTGCAGTCAAAATTGCACAATATTTTAAATGAGCTTCTTTATTTTGATTATTTTTGTAAACGCGAAACGATCATTTAACTAAATTTGCATTTAACAAAATTGCAAGGTTATAGACAATGTTATAAGTTACTATAACAATGTAACATGTTTTATGGCAATTTCTGCTTGCTGCTCAACATGATTGCAAATTAACAATTTAACTTCATTTTTTTCCGTTTTTTTTGCTTTTTTTTTTGCAAAGAAATTGCTCTTGTTATTGTTGTTGTTGTTTTTCACTTGTAATTAACTTTTATGTTGCAATAAAAAAAAAAAAAATTTGTTGTTGCTGCTTAATGTAATGCAACAACTGCAACAAGTTTACTTTTGCACACTCTCGCTATGTAAATCAGAGCGATTATGATAAAAATTGTGCTGTGTTGTGGCTTTTGGGAAAAATGTGAAAATTGAATGTGTTGGCAAAGCCAAAGTGTAGAGGGAAAGAGAGCGGGAGGAGGGGAAGGCAGAAACTGTTTGTGTTTCAGTCACATGAAAATCTTATTAGCCGCTGGTGCAATAAAAATGAAACCTCATAAATGCAATCTGCATATTATTCAGTGCAGCAAGCAAGCACTTTATAAACATATATGCAACTCTCTCTCTCTCTCTCTCACTCTTTGCTTTGTCTCTTTTGTTGCGCGACTCCCCTCTGGCAATTGCAATTATGCGTTTGTCCAGGTGCCGATGCCGACGCCAACCGAACATATAAAGCCAACGCTGACCAGTCGATAATTAAATAATTTTAATGCAATAATGTTGAAGCAACATGCGTTGCGGGTTGGAGGTTGATGGTTGGAGGGGTAGGGAATGTAGAGTGTTGCATGTGGAATGTGAGAGTGAGAGATAAAGTTGAGCCAGCACTATCAATTTGTACAACGGCTTAATTGATAATCTTTGGCTATTATTTAAATGCGAGCACGTCGTGGCTTTGATTCGATTCAATTTGTTGCGCTAACGATTCCAATTTGATTGCGGGAGCACAAACCCCAGCAACAACAATAACAACAACTACTAGCAAGCAACAACAACATTGCGTGTGATTGACCAACTGACAGACAGAAAACCTCTGATGCTATACCGCCTATTATTTTATAGGGAGTAGTATATCCTACAATGCCAACGTTCGTTCGAGAGTATTGCGTGTATTTTCCATATAGTATATGATGGGAATTTAATTTGTGTTTTTGGTCAGTTCAAGGATAAACTGGCATTCAAACTATTCACTTGTTTAATTTGTAGACATGTTCTATCTATCTCTATCTCTCTCTATGTGTGTTTATTTATGTTAGTATTAGTATTGACTAAGCGTCAAATAAGTAAATACAGTGGCAAAAATATATGAAATTTATGCATTAAAAAATTCCGAATTTTAGCTGTAAATATTTACAATGCGATTTCTAACGAAACATTAGATTTTAAGCTTGCCAATAATTTTGATAGATCTGCTGCTATATATATTACAGCTATGCTCAGACTCTCCCCCTATACATATATAGTATATTTATATGGCAGCTCTACAGAGTCTAAACATTTTGTTTGATTGCTGTTTCCATTATGAAAGCTTATGTTATTTATGCTCAAAGTGCCGGCTAATTCTGCACTGCAGTTGTTTATAAAGCCCATAAAGGGCTTACGCCAAATTAGCTCTAACTTCAAAGTGTGCAGAAATTGGCACAGGAACTGGGAAAAAGTGACCTGTACGGACCGACCAACCAACCGACCAACCAACCAACCAACCAACCAACCGACCAACCATTCCAATTGCAATTTTTGCCTCTTGGCCTATTGTCTGCTGACCTACCTGCTCGTGACCAAAACTCCCCAACATTAGACCTGAACTGTTTTGTTTTTAGCTATGCCAGCGAATGCTTTGTGTATTTTTTTTTTCTCTTTTTTTTACTCTTTCTCTCCTTTCTTTTCTTTCACTCTGACATTTTGCTGCTGCTCCCCTTGGACAGACAGCCTATTAATATATACAAAACAAGGCCGTAGCCAGCCACAGTTACAGCCACCACGAACAGTGAAGGGAATCTAGGATTTGGGTTTGACTTTTTATACAGCCGCTAAAATGCATTCAAACAAAATAAAAAGCTAATTAAATTAAAAGCTAATTTTAGAGTGAAAGTAAAGCGCTGCAGCTTAACCGCAGTGTAGCGCAACGTAGTTGCCTAAAAAGCCATTGGAAATCCCTATACAACAAGTATGAATGCATGAGAACTGAGAAATGCAGAGTATTAAAGTATTTTTTGAAAATTTTCAACAGTGAAAAATATTTAATTTTCTTTATTTTAAATTTTTGCTTCTAGAAAACTTTTCAATTAACTGCTAAAAAATTCTTGAAAATTTAAAAGAAAAATATTTCATGTATATTTTTTTAATATTTTTTAAATGTTTTGAAGGGAATATTAGACATTCGTAGACTTTCTTAAGGCCTTGTCGCATTTATTTACCAATTTAAAAAATTAAATTTTATGTTTCGCCCAAAATGAGATGATAAACGCCACAATATGTTAAATTTATTCTAAAAGTCTTTAGTTTATGGTCTTTCTCTCTCTTTCTCTCTCTATCTATCTTTCTCTTTTGTTGGAGGGTTGTATGTCTGTTGTTGTTGTTGTTGTTGGCTGCCGCCCCACATTTCAGTCAATATGACAGTGCCTACAAATTGTGTCCACGAGTCGAGGCGAGTTCGTACACTTCAATAAAATAATGCCCGCTGGGGAACATATGGCACTGCAGAATTTTATTACGCCGTTTATAGCTTTTCAGCGTTATGATGATACTGCCAAACGGGGCGGGGAGTGAATAAGAGAATGAAGAGTTTCGCGGTATATTCATTCGGCATGGTTCCGATGGTCGGTCGAACGATGCGGCCGTGCGCGAATATTTATTGATGTCAACAAATGGCAAAAGGGACCGACCGAGGGGCAGGCATGAGCACAGTGGAGTATAAAAGACTTTGGATTTGGAGGGAGGAGCGTGTGGAAAGTGTGGCATGAGTTGAGCGTAGGCGGAAGATACTGAATGTAGGATGAGCTACGTGCTGGCATTTTTAGCATTAAAACGCGGTCGGACGCTATCAACGCGCGTTGATCTAAACGCTTGACACGCCTCAGCGCCCAACAGCGCCAGCAGCAGCAGTAGCAGGAGTAGCAGGAGTAGCGTGTGACATATGTCGATTTAGGGTGGCAAGGCAACCCTTTCGCTTATTTGAACGCACCTACAAAAACAACAACAGCAACGTCTGATAACAATCGCTATGAAGAAAATTACTTAATTTTTTTTTTTTCTCAGTCTCTTTCGGTATTTTATATTCTCGCTTTTTCTTTTTCTTCATTTTTCCATATTGAGTTGTAAAATTTAGCACGCGACTCATAATTCAAATGTTCTGGTGAATGTTCTGACAGCTTGCTTCACATATATTTCTTTTGCCTGTATGTAAGGGGGTTAAGGATGGGATTCAGTGCTTCACCTGTATAGAACGACAACGTTGGTGCACACGTAGGACGAAAGGATATCCCCAAAGTCGTTTGAAAAATTTGTTTATTGCGGCACTTGAGCAAAAGTGGCATCATATTCCAGTCGACATTACGAGTTTGAAGAGGAGGCTCTGTTGTCGCTGTCGTCTCTCTGTATCTGTACAGACTGTTATGTTATGGATTCTCGACTCTTGGATTCTTCGACGTGCCTGCGCAATTTTTAGTCTTATCCTTCTGTTCTCCTTCTTTTTTTTTTGCTACCAAAGTGTGTCTACTTGTGTTTTGTGCTTTGCTTTGCAGAAATCGTTAAAGGAATGACAAATAAGACGACGCCAACATTTCCTCTCAGTGCTGCTGCTGCTGCTGCTGCTTACTTCTCATACCTCTATATATATTATATGTCTTTCTCACTCTTTCATATATATAAACTCATAGTTTTCTTTCGTTTTTTGCCTGTCAACGGTTTGACGCTGAGTTTTCCCCTCTTGCTGTTGCTGTTGTTGCTGTTGTTGGCCGTCGCTAAAAGTAAACTAATATTTCATTTGAAAAATATACCAGAAAATGTCTTTTGTACATTTATTTTTTGACATGTTGTTTTGTTTTTCATACTCTTACTGTCTCTCTCTTTCTCTCTCTCATACATTTTGGCTTTCTGTCTCTCACATTTGACTGGTTCATTGCATAAACGCACGTTCACACAGCGGGATAGAATATAAAGTCCTTGAGAAATATTCGCGTTGAGATTTACGAGTTTAGACGAGAATGAAAACGAAAACGAAAACGTTTTCATTTGAATAACAAGCCAAACAAAATATTTTGGACAGCCTTTAGATCCGGCGGGGACATTGCTTTGCTTTTCCTTTTGCTTTGTACGTGGTAGAAAATGTCTTTTTATTATAAAGACAACAAACAGCTGAAGCTTTCTTGTTGTGACAGCCGTCGTAACCATTGTAGCCGGTTGTCTCTATGAAATATCTCTCTTTGAGCCATATATCTAGGTTAAGCTCTACATCTACATCTTAGGACAATGCTGCTTTCCTAATTGATGAATTATGAGACAAAACAAGAAATGTTTTTCATTTTTTTTCTTTTTGCTTGGCCAAAGAAAAGTTGCTCAAGCATAACGAAAGACTTGACAAATAATAATATTGATGCACTTTTAACCATAACAAAACTCAAGCACAATTTATATTAACAAAAAGTTGTTAACAAATGCTACGTAACATCAATATCATAAACTCTATTGTTCACTAACTGCACAGATTGTTATCATATAACAATGAGTATTGAGAGAAACCTCAATTCACTTTTAGCTCCTTTAGTTGCACTCACTTGTTCTGTACACTGCTTCTCCTAATGAGGCAACCAATAAAAAGGCTGCATTGAAAAAGAGTCCCTGTGCGCTTGCATGTGCTGTTATTATTCCAGCCTTTCATCAATTTCAGTTTTTTTTCGCTGTGGGCTTTTTTCCAAGGCTTACAACTGGTTTCCCCATAGAACATTTTTTTTGTAATACACTTGCAGAGTGTATAATAATTTTGGCGTAGAGCTTGTAACACTGTTCAGCATCCAAAACTGTCTATTCATCGGTCCCTTTGTTCGTATTCTTTCAGTTTTCAAGCTATCTTAATAAAACTTGGCATACATGCTCCCTAAAGCCGTAAGTTGTATATTTGTTAGTTATAGCCGAATCGGAGCACTATATCCCATAGCTGTCATAGCAGTAATCTATCCGAAATGCAGTTTTTATATGAAAAACTTTTTTGTTTGTTAAGTTATCCCACTGAAACTCACAGAGTTTGAGTTTAGTAACACTTTACGCATGATCACCAAATTTAGTTCAAATCGCGCTGCTATATCATATAGCTGCCATAGGAATAATTGCATTTTTATATGAAAAACTTAGTTTTCCGATTCCTGCAAAGAAAGTGTATGAAATTTTCGGCATGGCAAAAGGCACTTTTGCATATTTGTTTTTATATAAGCTCAGCCCACATATTTCTTTATAATATTTTTCATATTATGTTGAGCTCATAATAAACCTAGTAAAATTCTATTTAACTTTGGCGCTTTTGAATAACGTTTAAAATACATATAATGAAAAATACTTTATGAAGGCGCGCTGCAAATAAATACACACACACACACACACACACACTAACAAATAAAATGCAGGCAAAAATGTTCCGCTATGCTTGGCTAGTTTTTATACATATGAGTGTATGTGTGTGTGTGTGTGTGTGTGTGTAAGTAATGCTTTTTAATATTTTTGCACAAAGTATAAGCAAAAAAAAAAAACGTAATTTTTAATTAAATTATGTGTGCAGTTGAATGTAAAGCAGAATGTTGGTAGGAAAAATGCAGCAAGAAGAACAAGTAGAAGAAGAAGAAAATAAATGTACAAAAAAAAGTTTTCTAAACAACCAAAATTATGCGGTAAATAAAATGGACATTGCTGTGTTGAAAAACCTGTGGGCGTGGCATGGCAGGCATACAGTATACTGCTATTGCCCTTGAGGCGGCCATAGCACATAGCACAGTTTCATTAATTTTCCAAAATGTCAACAACTAATCTGCCAATTTGTTACTTTTTTTTTCTCGCTCTCATTCTCTTCTGCAGTCGCCTAGGGGTTGTGTGGAGGGAGGGGGGGTGTGTATTGGATTAGCAAATTGCTTGTACGCCACACAGCATCAAAATCCTGTTTACTTTGTCAACATGTGTTAATGCCGTGAGTAAGCCATGAAAATCGAAGACCAGCCAAAAACAGCTGAGACATATCTGCTGCTAGGGGATGAGAGAGAGAAAGAGAGGGAGAGTAAGATAGATAGAGCGAGCGAGAGAGAAGTTATAGTATTTGCTAGTTGACTATTTGACAGCTGGTCTATGCACTAATTTTTGCTACTTTAGCGCGGGTTTTCCTTCTATCTAAGCGACTGCGATTAATATGTCACGACAATATCAAAGCTAATTGATCAGCCGAAATGAGCAAGCCAAAGAGCATAGTGAAAGACAGACGACAGATAAGTAGATAGATGAAGAGAGAGATACAGCAAGAGAGAGAGAGAGAGAGATAGAGTTGTCAGCTTGATAATTAGTTGTGTGAGACAACTTACGAGTCGTACCATTGCAAGAGCTTCAAGGTGAACCTCATGACTAATTGTACAAGCTTTAAGCATGAAGGTCAATAAGTCAAAATGTTTAACTGATTTGTTAACAAATTGAACAAGTTAATCGAAAAGCAAATAAAAGAGATGCAGATGAGAAAATTGCTAAAGAGTTTTATACATTTTTTATATTTTGTAATATTTTTTTTTTTATTTATAATTAATATAAATTATTTTCGAGTTGAAAATTTTGCTTGAATTTTCAATAAATTAAAAAATTTAATAATTAAAAAAAAGGTTTCGTAATTCAAATGTTTTAGCTGTTAATCATATATCAGATAAAAATATACGATTAATCAGATTAACTAAAAATCAATTTATAATTATAATTTATATATAATTTTCAAGCAAGACATTTTTCTGTAGAATTTTTTTTCACTAGGAAAAAATACGCAAAAATTGAATAATAAATAAAATTTAATTTTTTTTATATTTTTCAAATTTGTAAGAAAAATTTCAGATATATAAGATATATTTGGTTAGTTAAACTTTGTTTTATAACTCTAATTTATATAACTTGCGAGCTAGAAATTATAATTATAATTATAATTAATAATTATAATTATAATTTATATAATTTTCAAACAAGAAATTTACCTATAGAATTTTTTTTCACTAGGAAAACTACTTAAAAATTGTATAAATAAATAAAATTTAATTTTTTTTATATTTTTTTAAATTTGTAAAAAAAATTTCAGATATATAAGATATATTTGGTTAATTAAAGTTTGTTTTATAACTCTCATTTATATAACTTTGGAGCTAGAAATTTTCCTAGGTTTTTTTTTGGTCTCCAAAAATTACTTCATAAATTTTTTTTATATATTTTTAAATTTGCGTATAAATTTAGTCATCTCTTCGTTTAAGTTGTTACTAGTCTATAACACTATAATCGCATGTTGAACAATTCCCTGTTGTCATCTTGTTATAAACTTATTTTCTGTTGTTGTTGTTGTTGTTGCCCTTTATCAAATCTCGCGCTTCATTCATTTTTCAAATGGTTACATGGCAAACACCTTTAGTTAGCACCCTTTAACAGTTTTAAATAGCTGCTGATATACATACACATACACACATACATATGTATGCTTGTTCATTTACTGTTGAATGTTTACATTTCCCCCTAGACAATATTCTATTTATATGCAAAAGGTTCATTAAGTCCTTGAACTCCTAGTCGAGCATTTAATGGGTTGGGGCGAGCAACAAACACTACACTTTAGCATCGATCAAGCACTTGAAACACTTCACACCGCACAACACACACAGCTCTCTCTCTCTCCCTGTCGCACCTTAAGGTATACACCCGCATCTCTTATTTATCTGCAGTGGCTGATGGATAAACCCCAAATAACAGTGTTATGCTATGTGTTATGTGCGCCATACGAGGTATATATATATATAACCCATACTTTAGCTCTACCCTTAGCTATAATAAGTGGTCCTAGTCCCTAGACGTATATCCCTATCCCTATTACTATATACATATCCGTCTGTTTATTTGTATGCCATCGCCCTACCATTGATATTGGCTGTGGCCGTGCGATATGCGCATTTGTTAAGTGAACTGTAAATACAATTCCACATATGACGCGAGGTGTTTGTTGCCACTGTTGCACACCAACAACAACAACAAACTGTGGAGCCATAGTCATAGTCATAGTCAGAGTCAGAGTCAGCGCTGAGCATCAGTTTACACTTTGAGGGCGTCATATACGCCAGGGTGGCACCAATTTCAATTTATGCGATACAAACGATAACTCTTTGACCCTCTCGCTCTTCTCCTGTCTTAACTTGCCCTTTAGTTGCTATACATACTCTTTTTTTCCCCCTTGTTGTTGCGTCGCATTGCATGCAAATCGAAGCTACCTGCAACTCTAGCGTCTGCGTCTACAACGACAACGGCAACGGCAGCGGCAGCGGTATCGTTGGCAATTGCTGGCGCGTGTGTCTGGCTCTCCAGCTCCATGCGAAGTATACAGACCTTGATCCAATTTTGATGCTGCTTATCCGTTGCCCTGCATCCCCTCCCTCACCACTGTTGTTGGCGCAACGGGCGAGCGTCTGCATTAAAATAACATTTTTCTATTGGATTCAATACTTCAACTCTGACGCCGTTCGCCGTTGTGTGGAATGAAAATGGGATAGCGGGTGGTAGAGTTGGGGGGAATTGGTGGAGTTGGGGAGCAGTGCATAGCATGGCAGGAATATATTTTATTTCATGGGTGTTTAAATTTTAAAATAACAAGCGACGGCGGCGCATAGCTCACTGACACGTGGCTGTGTACGCCAAATGGAGTTGGGCAACAACAACAAGAGTCGACAAGGAGTGCGACAACGATAGCACCAGGTGGGGTTTAAGTATAGCCGCCGGTGGCCATAAAGCTCGTGTTACAAAACGGGTGGCGACTTTATGTTCTTGTTGTTTTTCTTGCTCTTGTTGTTATTATTGCTGTTGTGTATTTTTTTTGTGGCACTGTATGTTATACTTCTTGTTGTTGTTGTTGCTGCTGCTGTTGGGCAAGTGTATTTGTTTATTGGGCTCATTGCCTTGCCTCTACAATTGCATTTGCCATGGGCAACTAAACAGAGGCGCAACCTTGCGCCTTGGTTTGGGGTTACAAGCACTTGGCTTTCATCTGATGCGACTTTAAGTTGATGGGCTTATGTAAATTATGCCGTAATGTTAGCATCAGAATCAGCATCAGCTTTTAGGCAGGTGCCTTTGCCTTTGCTTTTGCCTTTGCTTTGCCTGCCTCTACACAGTTCTTACTCCCTGCTCCTGCTGTTTATTTATTTTCGGTTTCTAATACACTTTGCTAAAGGTATAACAATTATAACGGGAAGTTTGTAAGGCACAGAAGTTGATTCTTAAAAATATATACATATATATTCATGAACACTATATCAGTTAATTGACAAGCTTTCAAAATTTGAGTCCCATAACTTATAGAATTTTGGATTATTTATATATATCAATTATTCATGAAATATAACTATTTATCAGATAAGAAACTGTAGCAGATATTGTAACAGTAAATGTAGCATATATAGTATATATATTCCTGTTCCCTATGCCAGTTAGCTGAGCCACTATCGAAAATTTTGAGTTAGAATTTAAGTTTACTCTTGACACATATTAAAGTATTAAAACTTCAATGCTAATTCAATCTAAATCCGGAAAATATATCATAAATATATCCCATAACCAATTTTTATAGGCACAGTGTAACAAAAAAGTATTTTTTCTTTAAAAAAAAAATTATATTTTATTCTGCAAGTGTATAAAATCTTCGACTAGGCATTTTTTTTTACCGTCTGTGTTGTTGTTGCTTTGCAGCTGAATGTCATTCAAAGTTTCGCATCATATTTATTTCAACCAAAAACTCACGCTTCATATATCAAAGCTTTTTGCACATAGCGCAGCTCAACATCACTTTCTATATACATATACATATACATATACATATACATATACATATACATATACATATATATATTTAAATAATATTTGAGTGTATGGCAGGCGCTACTTACCTTGTTTGTGCTTAAATCCAGCGACTAGGGTTACGCTTTTGAAATATGACGCAACACATAGCAGCGCTACGAAATAGTTTTGAAACTCGTCAAAAAGATTTTAGAAATCGTATACAAACACGTGGAGTTACGTTAGCTAAATTCTTGCATTTTCAGCCCTAAGAACAACTTGAAATTTTAACAGCCGTTGAGGCTCTGAGCTCATGCTGCAGAGACGTTTAAAATATGTCACAGTAAAAAATATTTCCCCTTCGCGAAAATTTTTTTTTTTTTCTTTTGTTGTAAAAGTCTGATTCAATCTAAGAATCAAGTGTTACCATAGAACATTACCTATGCTTATGGCGGACTGCTTCGCGCATTTTGAGAAATGTGGCAAGCTTTGTGTTGTATGTATTTTCCTTTCACAGTTTTTGCGCTGCTCTGTTGACTGAGCGACCTTTTATGTAAATTTTCACTGGCATATGCATTCGCTTGTAAATCCGCAGCTGTTGTCAGTCGCAGTGGCCATTAGTCAGTAGGAAGCTGAGCCCCAGAAGTGCCCACTGCCAACTGATTCTTTACTTCTCCATTCGCTAAGACCATTAAATGCAACAGCTCAAAGTTTTGTTGATGCCTCTGCTTTTGGTTTTCTATCTGTTTTCTACTGCTTCGCATCGTTGACTTTCTTCTTTCACTGACTGATTCACTAAGATGGTGGTGCTGATGGTGCTCCTGCTGCTGTTGCTGGTGCTGGTGGTGGTGGTGGGTTCAAGTCCCGGAAATGCTTGCACAATGCCAAATGCCGACACGCGTACAGGATTTTCTGTCACTGACACCCTTACCCCCACCACCAATATCATCAACTCACACTCCAATTGCTACCCTCACTTATTGTTTTGGATGGTTGGAGTAAGGCTCAGTCAAGAGACTCAGCTGCAGCAACCTTTGCAGCAGCACTTCTCTCTCTCTCTCTCTCTCTCTCTCTCTC
>JBAMBR010003031.1:0-18097 GCA_037044475.1 Zaprionus obscuricornis | reverse complement strand
CATGTCATATTTCTTTGCCCGGGTATTATAATTGAAAATCCCACAAAGGTGTCGCGTTGTGTCCGTCTATACGTCCGGTCTATGCTCGAGCTCTGCTTGCTTTGTGAACTAAATTGAATTTAGTAATCGCTTTTTTATATACATATTTTTTTTTTCCCAATACAAACTACTAAATAATCGAAACTAACTGCTGTTATTTTATTGCTTTATGCTTTATGCCACTGTCACTTATTATATAACAGTCATCGATAAGCGCAGGGGGAGAAAAAACCAATTTTCAAACATTTAAAAAAAAAAAATGCAGTTTAATTTTTTTTTCTTCCTTTTTTTTTTGGCCAAGCGTATTTTCCACTTCAAAGGTAATAAAAATAAAAAAAAATATCGAAATTGCAAGACAATTGCAGGGTAGTCATAAAAATAAAAAAAAAACACAAACACAAAGCATATTTACGACCTTATCACAATCACGCGATCTAAAGTTTCCACTTTCATTGCCGCACATTTTAATTGCCTTCGCCTTTTGCCTTTTGCTGCGCGTACATTTATTTATTTATTTATGAGAGAGAAAAAAAAAATCATTCAACAATTTTTCACTACATTTTATTATTCATGCAATTTATTTATACTGCAAATATGCGACGCCCTCAAATCCGTTATACAAATCTGCATCTGAATTTTACACTGAACTTGAAAAAAATATTTTAAAATCTATAAAAAAAAAAATGTATAAATTATCATTGAGTGTGAAAAATATACTTGAAAACAATATAAATATCAGCTCGAAAAATATTTTTTTATACTCATGAATTTTACAAATTTTATAAGTCGAACTTGAAGAAAGTGGCAGAAATTGCGTGCAACATTAGCAGAAAAATCAGTGAAAATTTCAATCGATCTACAAAAAATAATAATGAATTTTAATAAAATTAAATAATTTTATAAAATAGTAATAATAATAATAATAATAATAATAATATAAACAAACTCAAGAAGTGGCACTACAAACAACCGCAATACACAGACCAAGCACAATATGCAATTTTTTGGTTTTTGATAAACGCAACCGCAGCTGCGATAAGATGACAACTGACATTGATTTATGTATGTAAATAAGCATATAAAGTGAGTGAAAGAGAGAGACATATATAGACACATACACACACACACACACATACTTGCAAAATAGGCAATAATAAAATAATAATAATAGCGTAAAGTGAATTTTTTTTATTGATTTATTTATGCATTTTGCATGCTGATTATATTTGATTATTTTTCTGTCCGAATTTTTATGAAAGCTTAAATATTTATATATGCGATATATAGTGATATAAACAGATATTAAAATAGTTTATAGCTGTGAAAGGTTGTAAATGATTTGCAAGCTTTATTTTTGAGTAAAGTGAAAACATAGCTAAGCTAAAAAATATATAAAAAATTTAATGTATATAAAAAAAAATATAAAAATTGTAAAATTACAAAGACCGTTGACCGTAGCCCTAAAGTAAAAGGCAAGCAGGTCTAAACCAATTTTTTTTTTTATAATATTGCACAATACGTAGAATAAGCTGCAGTTGAAGTTGAAACAAAAGTCGAAGCCAAGCCCTTGACTTTAGTGTCAACCCCTGCTCGTGCTCGTGCCCGTGTCCGTGCCTGTGCCCGTGTCTGTGCCTTTGCCTTTGTGCAATGGAAAATCAATCAGTTGAGTGAGAAACTCAGCCTAGTAATTGTTTCGTTAATGGCTTCATTACAAGACGCCACGAGACAAGCGAGCAACGATAACAACAATAACAACGAAACGGTAGTATAAACAAAAAAGAAAGAAAAAAAAACACAAAACAAAGACCTGACCTAGGGCAATATGCTGCAAAGGCAAAGTAAAATAAGTCAATACGCAGAAAACAAAAGGCAAAGGCAGCAAACAGCAAGCAGTATAAGGGGCAAAAAGAGCAAAAGACGAAGCTCTAACACTAACAGCAGCAGCAACAACAACAACAGCAACATCATCATCATCAAATCAAAACAAGCGACGGGCCGCCGATCGTAGCACGTTTTTATGTTTTGCCGGCGAGAGCGAATTCGCTTTGGGCATCACGCGCTCTCTCTCTCTCTCTCTCTCGAACACTCATGCAAGCAAGGCAAGCAAGTCAAACGCTCTCTCAGTCGGTAAGCAAGCAGTGCGTGCACTGCTTTCCTTCAGCTGCAGCAGTTTAAATAAACAAACGCGCAGCGGCATAGCTTCAGTTTCAATTGGAACCGACGACGTTCGCGTTGCGCATGCGCCGTGCGACTGACTAGCTGTTGACTAATAAATAAAAAAAAATAATAATACATCGCGCTTTGACAAATTTATTTATTATAATAATAAACGTGTAAAAATAAATAAATATTTATCTTTTAGTTTAAAATTCTTGGCTTTTTATTAAATAGAAATTTAAATAGACAAATTATGAACAACGGACGCGTGATGATGATGATTTCATTGATTTACGTTAAATTGTGAAAGTTGTTAATACAAACGACTAAAAAAAAATCAAAAAACAAAAAATTCTTATTAAAAATTTATTTATTTATTGTGTAAAAAGTGAAAATATGCCGCAACATTGTTATCAATGTTATTGTTATTGTTTTTCATATTATTGTTATTGTTATTGTTATCGTTTTGACAAAAACCGAACCCTAAACAACAATCGGACCCTTTTGAATTGTGTTTATGATTAGAGAAGCTCGCTCGCACAGCAGATATGCTATAAAAAATGACAAATTTATGCACTAATTTGCTTTGATCGAAAAATGAGAAGAAAATTGAGACAGCGAGAGAGAAAGAAAGAAAGAAAGAGATGCTAGCAAATAGATTAGTTAAAATGCTTGACACAACATTTAAAAAGTGTGAAAAGGCAATAAAAATGCGAAATGCTAAAAAATTATATATATATGAGAGACACATATAACTTTTGTTAATAAGCGTGTTAATGGAGGCTTAGTTTTTTTTTTTATCTTTCTTTTATCATAATTCAACTGATTAGTATAGCAAACATTTTGGCTCATTTACAAAAATTAAGATTTCTCTAAAAAAAAAATAATCAGAAAAAAAGAAAAAAAAAAAATAATCAGAAAAAAAGAAAAAGAAAAAAAATCAGAAAAAAAATTCAGAAAAAAATTTCAGAAAAAAAGAAAAAAAAAAATAAGAAAAAAAAAACAAAACAAAAAACTTCTAATCGACTTTCATTTTCGGAACAGTTTTTTTTTTTTTTTTTGTTTTTCTTAACATTTTGATTGCACTCAAAAAAAATAATAAAAAAAAAAAAATCTCAAGAGACAAAACGACAAAAACAAAAACTGTTACATTTAACAACTCTCACGAGATACAAATCAGTAAAAAACCTACACACACACACACACACACACACACACACACACACATACACACACATACACGACAACATTCTCTTTTCTTTTAAGAAATAATTTATGTACATTTAGACAGACAGCAACAGGCAGCAAAAGAAGACAAGAGACAGACAACACCCAAAGTTTAGAATATCATCACACAGCAAGCAGAAGTCAAACTTATTTTTTTTCTTCTTGTCTTTGCTTTCTATGCAAATAAAATGCATAAATTTGTCGATTTTTTTTTCTGTTTTGTTTTGTCATAAATTAATCAAAATCGATTCTGTTGATTTTTGTAAAGATCGAAGATGCTTCTGTGAAGAAACCAGAACATACAAAAAAAAAATATATATATATAGATACAACGAGAATTTATAGTCTAAATACGCGAAATATCGAGAAAAAATAAAAAAAAAAAGGAATTAAGAATTTGTCATACATCACAAAGAAATAAAAATGCGCAGCCAACAGTGCTGCTGGATATTTCCACTGGCATTTGGTAAGTACAAAATCAAAAATTGAAGTCGAAATCAAATATCGAATTAAAATTGAAATCAAATTGAAAACAAATCAAGCGAATTACCCGTTTTAACCGTTAACTGCTGATGCTACATATACTGCAACGCAACAGAAAAAAAAACATGATACGATAATAAACTCGTTTTGTCTCGTCTGTCTCTCTGTCTGCGTATTTTGTGCTAGGCGCTTCAACGGGAGCAAGGTCGTGTGGCTGGCTGCTCTGCGTCTCGTCGTCGTTTTGCTTGCGAATTTTTGCAGCAGCTACAATAAATTATGCAATGTTTCATCGTCGTCGTCGTTGTCTCCCGCACAAAAAAAAAAATAAAGCATAGTTCACCTGAGGCAAAAGCTATGCAAAATTGCAGTTATGCGACTGCGACTGCGACTATTCAACGCTGCCACAGAGACAATCTTTCTCTCTGGATGCGCGCACATTCAAATTATGTTTAAATGCCTTTGCAAAAATCCCAAATACGTGCAGCTGCTGCTGCTGCTGCTGCTACTGTTGTTGTTGCAGCAACACAATTGATTTTGTTCTCTTTTACCTATTGGTTGGCTGACAGTTGGTTTTGCAGCAGTTATTAACCCCTTTGGCTAAGCTGCTGCTCCTTATACACTCTTATTGGCAACAAATTGTGGCAACAACATTGAAATTATCATCACATTATCATTTATTGACAGTCGTCAATCAGTTGAATTACAACTGCATCTCGCGTAATTCCACAGGATGTTGACCTGTGCGTCTATCTATCCAATCTATATCCGGCTGTCTCTCTGTCTGTCTATTCGCCTATCTGTCTGTCTGTCTTTCCGTTGCAACGCTACCCCGTCATAAACGTGCT
This sequence comes from Zaprionus obscuricornis, assembly GCA_037044475.1. NCBI lineage: Eukaryota > Metazoa > Arthropoda > Insecta > Diptera > Drosophilidae > Zaprionus > Zaprionus obscuricornis. The sequence continues at coordinate 13,346 of JBAMBR010003031.1, read as the reverse complement.
TCATTTGATTTCAGCGGCATTTGCAGCTCAGCGAAAATGTTGCATTAATTTATGCGAATGGAATGTGCTGCTACTGCTACTGCTGCCGCATAGGCATAGGCATGGGAGTTGCCCCTTTCTGTTTGCATAATACACATAGATGGAACTGCACTACATGCATATGTAACAGCAGCAGCTAACAACAACAACAACAACAGCAGCTAACGAATCTCTCAACTAGCAACACTGCAACATGCAACAAATTGCAAAGTGAAATGTCAAAGACTATAAGCAGCATTGCTAGCTACAAGCACAACTCTTTATGATCTTCATAACGATCTTCTCTGTGCGATCGATCATTCACTTCTATGAACTTTATGATTTATATTTATATATCAACCGATTATACGCTATCAATTCTACGATCACTTCTTTAATCTTCTGTGTGATCATTAACTTCTCAGATTTTTATGATATTTATATTTTATATATTTATTTTATTTATAATTTGTATTATTCGCAATCATTGACTTCTATGATCTTCTCTCTGCGATCATTCACTTCTATGATTTTTATGATATTTATCTTATATATATCAACCGATCGATCGCGATCATTTCATTCTATGATCTATGATATATTTATATGTCAACACGATCACTTCTATGCTCATGTCTTTGATCTTCTTGTGCTACTATTCACTTCTCAGATTTTTATGATATTTATATTTTACACATTAACCGATCATTCATTTCTATGATCTTTGATTTATATTTTACATCAACCGATCATTCACTTCTATGATCTGCTGTGCCATAATTCGCTTCTCAAATTTATATGATATTTATATGTTATACATATAAATCGATCGTACACGATCATACACTTCTACGATCTTCTATATGCGATCAATCACTTCTATGATTTTTAATGATATTTATATTTTATATATATTAACCAATTATTCGCGATCATTCACTTCTTATAACTTCTCTCTGCGATCATTCACTTCTATGATTTTTATATTTTATATATCAACTCTCTGATATATCAACTGATCATAATTAAAGTGTATTTTTTTTTTTTTTTTATCTTTTCAATTTCATTTTGAATTCAAGTGCAATTGAAACTTGTGTCTGATTAATCTTCACAAATGAACAAGAGAGTTAAGTGTATGGTAAATGTATTAATCGCATTGCATTTATCATACATATATCTATATCTATATTTATATCTATATTTAATGCTATAATTACATATTGTATATGGCATTTGCATAAATAAATAAATGTTCATTCGATGCATTCAATGTATACATTTTACATTCACTTTTTTTCTTCTCAAGTGCACTCTCCTGTCAGCTCTGTATCTTGTATCTTTGTATCTTGTGGCCAAAATGAATTAAGATATTTATTATATATCTTAACTCTGATGATTACGCTTGAACTGATTTTAAGCGGATGCGTAAAGAGCTTACAACTCTTAAAATTTAAATTTTTTTTTTTTTAAAAAAATTTGATTTTTTTTTTTGACAGTTTTTCTTTATTTTATTATTTTTTTTTTTTTCTTAGTCAATGACTAGCAAAAATAAAAAAATAAACAAAAACAAAATTTAATCTGAAACCACTTTCCAAAACTATTATACTAATAACTTCCTCAAGTCCAAAAAAAAAAAAAAAAAAGCAACAATTAGAGAAGCTTGCTCGGCTAAGAGTTAGGCAGTGAAACTAAGTTCAACTTTGGGTGAACATAATATTTCAATTTCAAACCCTAGATTCAATCTCTAGAAAACTATAACTAAAAAAAAATATATACCTATACATAAAAAAAATAAAAAAAAATATATATAATAAAAAAAAAATAAAAAATATAAATATATAAAATAAAAATATAAATATATAATATAAAAAAATAATAATAAATAAATAAAAAAAATAATAATAAATAAATAAAAAAAATAATAATAAATAAATATATTAATAATAAGAACTAATTAAATATAAATATTAATAAATAAATATAAAATGCAAATATTAATAATAATATATAAAATGTAAGTATAAAAAATAAAAAATATAAATATAAATAAATAAAAGTACATTTATAATAAAAAAATTATCTATAGCTATATAATAAATGTCTTCAACTAATCTCAGTTATATCTATAAATTTAAACTACACTTTAGCTATAATTACAGGGTATTAATTTAAGAAAAAAAAGCCAAGTTCACGTTCACTAATTACCACGAACTCTGTGCAGATTTTTGCACACTTTACAACATAATTTTTGGTTTGTCAACTCTTGAAAATTTTGTTTGGAAAAAACATCAAAAAAAAAACCCCGAACAAATTGCAAGTACAAATAATATGACAGCGAGGAGAAGAAAGAGAAGTGCAATTTTGAGAGTTTACTTTCAGCCAAGTCATGCAAGACTTGAAAAAATTTAACTAAAAATTATGGTCAAAAGCGACCTCGAACAATAATGCTTCATTCAAGTTGCAACAACGCCCACCCGCCCGGGCGAACTGGAAAATGCTGTAATAATGTTGCCGTTGTTGCCCGTGTTGCTATCACTGCCACTGCCTATGCCATTTGATGTGTGTGTGTACTGTGGACTTTGGCGAGTAGGCGCCGCTGCATTGAAACAAGATTTTTCACTTGCACAGCACAAGTAGACAGATAGAAAAAGAAAGAAAGAGAGAGTGAAAAGTAAAATGTTTGCCGAAAAAAAAATAGAGAAAAAAAAACCGAAAAAAAATAAAATAGAGAAGAAAAACTTTATGCATTGGCAACATGTTGTGGCCCGTAAGGCAATGTTGTTAACGGGAACCAACAACTTGTGTCAATGACTTTGAAATGAGATTTCGTTGGTAGCTCAAGCCAGCCAGCCAGCCAGTGAGTGAGTGAGTAAGCGAGAGAGCAATAGTTACTCGTCACTCTAAATCGGATTTTCTCATTTCTTATGCGCTACAATGCCGCGCAGCATTGAGCTTTAAGCTGCGACGACGGCTGTGGGGACTGAATGTGGGGTCAGTCAGTACGTGAATTTGATTAGCAATTGGATAATTGATATAATGCGATTTGCAAGACTATAGTAAAAGTGCCACACTAACAACATGTAACAACAAGTCAACAATTGACGATTGACAATGGGCCATACATCGCACGTTCGTTACACTTTCCATGTGGCATCTCATGTTAAACAGCAGATGGATGCGAGAGAAATGTCTGTGTGTGTGTGCAAGCAATGTAAATGAAATGATGGAAGCTTAAAAGTAAATTGAAAATAAAAATAGAAAACGGATATTGAATATGATTACGACGCGTGTTTTTTTTTAACTATTTATAATAAGCTCACTTACAGTGGCAAAAGCATTTCCACTCGTTGTTATTATTATTGATATAACCGTCATTCGTATTGCATAAGTTTTCAATACTTTCAAGTTCAATGCTGACATTGACTTTTTTATCGCATTTTCCCGTAACGCAATTTACCGCATTTCCTGACTCTTTAACATTTACAACATATTTAAATAAATAATAAAATAAAAAGAAATTTTGCTATGCTTTCAAATTTGCATTTGCCGCCACTCTCATTGCTGAAACAATTTCGCACTTTAAGCCAACCGGTTGGCCATTTTTTTTTTTGACTATTCGCTTGGACTATGCTTGAATCCTGCAGGCAAAATTTCACAATTACATTCAAACTCTCTCACGGCTATTGCAACAGTATTTATACCCTGTAGACTTGTAGCTAGAGCACCACCAGAGGGTATGCTAGATTTAGCGGGTATAGTAATATTGGAGAAGAGTCTGTAACTCCTTAGTTTCCCTTAGGAAGCGTGAACAGCGTCGACAGGGGATGTCTGTCTATCTGTTTCTATACAATCACGATAATGCTGCCCATAAGCTTTATATAAGTCGGAACTGATTAAATCGGACCACTATATCATATAGCTGCTATTGAAACGATTGGTCGAAAATTGAGTTTTTGTATGAAAAACTTTTATGCTTGCTAGGCAATGGAGTTGAAACTTGGATGATTTGAGTTTAGTAACGCCTTAAGTATCTCAGCTAAATTTGATACAAATCAAACTATTATATCATATAGCTGCCATAGGAACGATCGTCCAAAATTATTGTGTTTTCTTTGTTTGCTGAGCTTATCGGCTAAAACTTACAGAATTTAAATTTAGAGATGCGTTGAATGTCTCAGATAAATTTCATTTAAATTGGAATACTATATCATATAGCTAACATAGGAACAATCAGTCAAAAAAAATTTTTTTTTTCCGAGCTAACACCGGTTGAAATTTACACGATTTGAGTTTAATGATGATCTACACGTCTCAGCTAAATTTGATACAAATCGAACTACTATATCATATAGCTGCCATAGTAACGATCGGCCGAAAATTGTATTCTAAGATTTGCTAAGAATACGAAATATTTGGACCGTCGAGGATAACTTCCTTGCTAACTTGTTCTACACAATTTAAGGCAGCAGCATTAATTCTAAGTAGTTTTTTATATATATTATATATATTCTCAATCAGCACTGTTTAACTCTAGCAATTCTATCGCTTGTATGCTGAGTATCTCATAGTCTACTCTGCAGCCCCATTTAACTTTGCTTACTACTTGATATTAGTTTTTTTTATTTTTTGCTCTTTTTGCTTTCATTTGAATTGGCTTTTCATTTGCATTTGGTTCGCTGCCGACATCGCTTCGCTTTGCTTTGCTTTGCTTTGATTGTTTTGTTGCCAATGGCAAATTTACACAATTTTACAAAGAAATAAATATACACACACACAATAACAAGAAAGCAAAAAAAAAAAGAAGAAAAATCGAAAAACAGTTAATAACTTGGCACCACAATTTCGCGCTTGGGCCGCAAAAAAAAAAAAGCTGGTCAAGTGCTTTACTTTAACCACGCGGAAGACAATTTCTATATCATTTTGTCTTTGCCTTCGTCTCCATCTCCATATCTGTCTCAGTTTCATAGTCTCTGTTTTGTTTTGTTTTGTTGTTCGGGTCATATGCAAATTTCTTTTTTTTTTTTTTTTTTTTGGCAATAAAACCCGTTTCCAACGCCCTCAATATATATATATAAAGTATTCTATCGTAATAATTTTAAACAGAAGGCTAACATTCTTTTTTCTTCTTCTTCTTCATCGTCATCATCATCATCATCTTTATACTTTGTATTTGGTCAAAACTGTTGGCATTTTGAAAATGAAATAGAATTTTTTAACTGCAATTTACTGCCGGCTAACAAACGGCGGACAACTCATTTTTATACAAAATGTGTCAATTGATTTGGCAATAAAATTTATCATCAAAATGTTAATTCTTAAAAGCTAACCGCGGGTTGTCCAAAAAGATCGCGTTCTCAATACACTTTCAGTTAGTTCACATTAACAAAACCCCAAAAAAAAAGGTTGATAAAATTTTATGATTTTTTGCTAGAAACAAAAAAATTTAGTCAAATTATCATTAAACTTTAGCTAAAATTTAAAATCGTTAACAAAATAAACGAATAAATAAAATAAACGACTGTGTAAAACTTTAAAATATGCAACGCTATTTTTATATATATATATATAAAAAAAAAAATAAAATAAAATATAAAATAAAAATCAATTTTTTAACTTCCGATTTCGATAACGAAACTTGCTTTAATTATGTATGTAGATCACTTAAAACTAAATCTAGACTAAATAAAAATTCAAGCGATTAGATTGCTCACAAAACATAAAAAAAAAATATATAATTAATTTTCGTAAAGCTTGACATCAACTAAAAATTTCAAATATTTTTCAAAAAAAAAAAAAAAAAACATTTTGCGAGTGTCATTGAAAAATCAGAAAGTTTTTAGCATTCCGCAAAGTTTTATTTGCTTTAGTAAAAAAATAAAAAAATTAATGAAAATGTTAAGTAGCGATCTTTTTGGACAACCCGCGGTTAGCTTTTAAGAATTAACATTTTGATGATAAATTTTATTGCCAAATCAATTGACACATTTCGTATAAAAATGAGTTGTCCGCCGTTTGTTAGCCGGCAGTAAATTGCAGTTAAAAAATTCTATTTCATTTTCAAAATGCCAACAGTTTTGACCAAATACAAAGTATAAAGATGATGATGATGATGATGATGAAGAAGAAGAAAAAAGAATGTTAGCCTTCTGTTTAAAATTATTACGATAGAATACTTTATATATATATTGAGGGCGTTGGAAACGGGTTTTATTGCCAAAAAAAAAAAAAGAAATTTGCATATGACCCGAACAACAAAACAAAACAAAACAAAACAGAGACTATGAAACTGAGATAGAGATGGTGATGAAGATGGAGAAGGAGATGAAGGCAAAGACAAAATGATATAGAAATTGTCTTCCGCGTGGTTAAAGTAAAGCACTTGACCAGCTTTTTTTTTTTTTCGGCCCAAGCGCGAAATTGTGGTGCCAAGTTATTAACTGTTTTTCGATTTTTCTTCTTTTTTTTTTTGCTTTCTTGTTATTGTGTGTGTGTATATTTATTTCTTTGTAAAATTGTGTAAATTTGCCATTGGCAACAAAACAATCAAAGCAAAGCAAAGCAAAGCGAAGCGATGTCGGCAGCGAACCAAATGCAAATGAAAAGCCAATTCAAATGAAAGCAAAAAGAGCAAAAATAAAAAAAAACTAATATCAAGTAGTAAGCAAAGTTAAAAGGGGCTGCACAGTAGACTATGAGATACTCAGCATACAAGCGTTAGAGTTGCTAGAAGCTAACGATGCTGATTGAGAATATATATACATAATATATATATAAAAAAAAACTTCTTAAAATTAATGCTGCTGCTTTAAATTGTGTAGAACAAGTTAGCAAGGAAGTTATCCTCGACAGTCCGAATATTTTATACTCTTAGCAAATCTTAGAATACAATTTTCGGCCGATCGTTACTATGGCAGCCATATGATATAGTAGTTCGATTTGTATCAAATTTAGCTGTGACGTCTGAGAGATCATCATTAAGTCTCGAAATCGTGTAAATTTCAACCGGTGTCAAGCTTGGAAAAAAAAATTTTTTTTAATACAAAAACTTAATTTTTGACTGATTGTTCCTATGGTAGCTATATGATATAGTATCCCAATTTAAATGAAATTTATCTGAGACATACAACGCATCTCTAAATTTAAATCCTGTAAGTTTTAGCCGGTTAGCTCAACAAACAAAGAAAACACAATAATTTTGGACGATCGTTCCTATGGCAGCTATATGATATAGTAGTTCGATTTGTATCAAATTTAGCTGAGATACTTAAGGCGTTACTAAACTCAAATCATCCGAGTTTCAACTCCATTGCCTAGCAAGCATAAAAGTTATTTCATACAAAAACTCAATTTTCGACTAATCGTTTCAATGGCAGCTATATGATATAGTGGTCCGATTTAATCAGTTCCGACTTATATAAAGCTTATGGGCAGCATTATCGTGATTGTATAGAAACAGATAGACAGACATCCCCTGTCGACGCTGTTCACGCTTCCTAAGGGAAACTAAGGAGTTAAAGACTCTTCTCCAATATTACTATACCCGCTAAATCTAGCATACCCTCTGGTGGTGCTCTAGCTACAAGTCTACAGGGTATAAATACTGTTGCAATAGCCGTGAGAGAGTTTGAATGTAATTGTGAAATTTTGCCTGCAGGATTCAAGCATAGTCCAAGCGAAAAAAAAAAAAAAAATGGCCAACCGGTTGGCTTAAAGTGCGAAATTGTTTCAGCAATGAGAGTGGCGGCAAATGCAAATTTGAAAGCATAGCAAAATTTCTTTTTATTTTATTATTTTTATTTATTTAAATATGTTGTAAATGTTGAAGAGTCAGGAAATGCGGTAAATTGCGTTACGGGAAAATGCGATAAAAAAGTCAATGTCAGCATTGAACTTGAAAGTATTGAAAACTTATGCAATACGAATGACGGCAATATCAATAATAATAATAACAATAACAACAACGACGACGAGTTGAAATGCTTTTGCCACTCTAAGTGAGCTTATAATAAATAGTTGAAAAAAAAACACGCATCGTAATCATATTCAATATCCGTTTTCTATTTTTGTTAATTTACTTTTAAGCTTCCATCATTTCATTTACATTGCTTGCACACACACACACACACACACACACACATATACATTTCTCTTACTCTCTCACATCCATCTGCTGTTTAACTTTGGCATCTCATGGAAAGTGTAACGAACGTGCGATGTATGGCCCATTGTCAATCGTCAATTGTTGACTTGTTGTTACTTGTTACATGTTGTTAGTGTGGCACTTTTACTATAGTCTTGCAAATCGCATTATATCAATTATCCAATTGCTAATCAAATTCACGTACTGACTGACCCCACAGTCAGTCCCCACAGCCGTCGTCGCAGCTTAAAGCTCAATGCTGCGCGGCATTGTAGCGCATAAGAAATGAGAAAATCCGATTTAGCAACTATTGCTCTCTCACTCACTTACTCACTCACTGGCTGGCTGGCTGGCTTGGAGCTACCATCGAAATCTCATTTCAAAGTCATTGACACAAGTTGGTTCCCGTTAACAACATTGCCTTACGGGCCACAACATGTTGCCAATGCATAAAGTTTTTCTTCTCTATTTTGTTTTTTTTCGGTTTTTTTTTCTCTATTTTTTTTTTTTATTTTCTTTTTTTTTGGCAAACATTTTACTTTTCACTCTCTCTTTCTTTCTTTTCTATCTGTCTACTTGTGCTGTGCAAGTGAAAAATCTTGTTTCAATGCAGCAGCGCCTACTCGCCAAAGTCCACACTACACACCAAATGGCATACAGGCATTGGCAGTGATAGCAACACGGGCAACAACGGCAACATTATTACAGCATTTTCCAGTTCGCCCGGGCGGGTGGGCGTTGTTGCAACTTTGAATGAAGCATTATTGTTCGAGGTCGCTTTTGACCATAATTTTTAGTTAAATTTTTTCAAGTCTTGCATGACTTGGCTGAAAGTAAACTCTCAAAATTGCACTTCTCCTCTCTGTCATATTATTTGTACTTGCAATTTGTTCGGGGTTTTTTTTTTGTGTTTTTTTTTTGATGTTTTTTCCAAACAAAATTTTCAAGAGTTGACAAACCAAAAATTATGTTGTAAAGTGTGCAAAAATCTGCACAGAGTTCGTGGTAATTAGTGAACGTGAACTTGGTTTTTTTCTTTCTTGAATTAATACCCTGTAATTATAGCTAAAGTGTAGCTTAGGTTTGTCAACATAACTGAGATTAGTTGAAGAAATTTATTATATAGCTATAGATTTCTTTTTATAAATTTATTTTTATTTATTTATATTTATATTTTTTATACTTACATTTTATATATTTTTATTAATATTTGCATTTTATATATATTTTTTAATATTTATATTTATTTTTTAATATTTATATTTATTTATTAATATTTATATTTATTTATTACTATTTATATTTATTTTATTTATTATTTTTTTTTATTAATATTTATATTTATTTATTAATATTTATATTTATTTATTAATATTTATATTTATTTATTATTATTATTATTAATATATTTATTTATTATTTTTTTTTTATTTATTTATTATTTTTTTTTATATATTTATTATTTTTTTTTTTATTTATTTATATTATATATTTATACTTTTTTTTTTCTTTTATATCTATACGTACATATATATTTTTTATAGTTATATTTTCTAGGGATTGAATCTAGGGTTTCAACTTTGAAATATTATGTTCACCCAAAGTTGAACTTAGTTCCACTGCCTAACTCTTAGTCGTGTATGCTTCTCTAATTGTTGCTCATTTTTTTTGGACTTGAGGAAGTTATTAGTATAATAGTTTTGGAAAGTGGTTTCAGATTAAATTTTGTTTTTGTTTATTTTTGCTAGTCATTGACTAAGAAAAAAAAAAATAAAATAAAGAAAAACTGTCAAAAAAAAAATCAAATTTTTTTTTTAAAAAAAAAATAATTTAAATTTTAAGAGTTGTAAGCTCTTTACGCATCCGCTTAAAATCAGTTCAAGCGTAATCATCAGAGTTAAGATATATAATAAATATCTTAATTCATTTTGGCCACAAGATACAAAGATACAGAGCTGACAGGAGAGTGCACTTGAGAAGAAAAAAAAGTGAATGTATGTAAAATATATACATTGAATGCATCGAATGAACATTTATTTATTTATGCAAATGCCATATACAATATGTAATTATAGCATTAAATATAGATATAAATATAGATATAGATATATGTATGATAAATGCAATGCGATTAATACATTTACCATACACTTAACTCTCTTGTTCATTTGTGAAGATTAATCAGACACAAGTTTCAATTGCACTTGAATTCAAAATGAAATTGAAAAAATAAAAAAATACACTTTAATTATGATCAGTTGATATATCAGAGAGTTGAGAGTTGGTAAATCAGTTGATATATAAAAATATAAAAATCAGAAGTGAATGATCGCAGAGAGAAGTTATAAGAAGTGAATGATCGCGAATGATTGGTTAATATATATAAAATATAAATATCATAAAAATCTTAGAAGTGATTGATCGCATATAGAAGATCGTAAAAGTGTATGATCGTGTACGATCGGTTTATATGTATAACATATAAATATCATACAAATTTTAGTAGCGAATTATGTCACAGCAGATCATAGAGGTGAGAATGATCGGTTGATGTAAAAATATAAATCATAAAGATCATAGAAATGAATGATCGTGAATGATCGGTAGATATATAAAATATAAATATCAAAAATGATCATAAAAATCATAGAAGTGAATGATCGCAGAGAGAAGATCATAGAAGTCAATGATCGCGAATAATATAAAATATAAATAAAATAGATATATAAAATATAAATATCATAAAAATCTGAGAAGTTAATGATCAGACAAAAGATTAAAGAAGTGATCAAGTATGATCGGTTGACATATTAATATATAAATCATAAAGATCAAAAGAGTGAATGATCGCACAGATCATAGAAGGGAATGATCTCTATAAATATCATAAAAATCTGAGAAGTTAATGATCAGACAAAAGATTAAAGAAGTGATTTTAGAAGTGATCGCGTATGATCGGTTGATATATAAATATAAATCATAAAGTTCATAGAAGTGAATGATCGATCGCACAGAGAAGATCATCATGAAGATCATAAAGAGTTGTGCTGGTAGCTAGCAATGTTGCTTATAGTCTTTGACATTTCACTTTGCAATTTGTTGCATGTTGCAGTGTTGTTAGTTGAGAGATTCGTTAGCTGCTGTTGTTGTTGTTGTTAGCTGCTGTTGTTACATATGCATGTAGTGCAGTTCCATCTATGTGCATTATGCAAACAGAAAGGGGCAACTCCCATGCCTATGCCTATGCGGTAGCAGCAGCAGCAGTAGCAGCACATTCCATTCGCATAAATTAATGCAACATTTTCGCTGAGCTGCAAATGCCGCTGAAATCAAATGAAGCACGTTTATGACGGGGTAGCGTTGCAACGGAAAGACAGACAGACAAATAGGCGAATAGACAGACAGAGAGACAGCCGGATATAGATAGGATAGATAGACGCACAGGTCAACATCCTGTGGAATTACGCGAGATGCAGTTGTAATTCAACTGATTGACGACTGTCAATAAATGATAATGTGATGATAATTTCAATGTTGTTGCCACAATTTGTTGCCAATAAGAGTGTATAAGCAGCAGCAGCAGCAGCAGCAGCACCTTAGCCAAAGGGGTTAATAACTGCTGCAAAACCAACTGTCAGCCAACCAATAGGTAAAAGAGAACAAAATCAATTGTGTTGCTGCCACAACAAAAACAACAACAGTAGCAACAGCAGCAGCAGCTGCACGTATTTGGAATTTTTGCAAAGGCATTTAAACATAATTTGAATGTGCGCGCATCCAGAGAGAAAGATTGTCTGTGGCAGCGTAGAATAGTCGCAGTCGCAGTCGCATAACTGCAATTTTGCATAGCTTTTGCCTCAGGTGAACTATGCTTTATTTTTTTTTTTTTTTTTTTTTTGTGCGGGAGACAACGACGACGACGATGAAACATTGCATAATTTATTATAGCTGCTGCAAAAATTCGCAAGCAAAACGACGACGAGACGCAGAGCAGCCAGCCGCACGACCTTGCTCCCGTTGAAGCGCCTAGCACAAAATACGCAGACAGAGAGACAGACGAGACAAAACGAGTTTATTATCGTATCATGTTTTTTTTTTTTTTTTCTGTTGCGTTGCAGTATATGTAGCAGCAGCAGTTAACGGTTAAAACGTGTAATTCGCTTGATTTGTTTTCAATTTGATTTCAATTTTAATTCGATATTTGATTTCGATTTCAATTTTTGATTTGTACTTACCAAATGCCAGTGGCAATATCCAGCAGCACTGTTGGCTGCGCATTTTTATTTCTTTGTGATGTATGACAAATTCTTAATTCCTTTTTTTTTATTTTTCGATATTTCGCGTATTTTTTGACTATAAATTGTCGTTGTATCTATATATTTTTTTTTTGTTTTTTGTATGTTCTGGTTTCTTCACAGAAGCATCTTCGATCTTTACAAAAATCAACAGAATCGATTTTGATTAATTTATGACAAAACAAAACAGAAAAAAAAAATCAACAAATTTATGCATTTTATTTGCATAGAAAGCAAAGACAAGAAGAAAAAAAAAAAGTAAAATAAGATTGACTTCTGCTTGCTGTGTGATGATATTCTAAACTTTGGGTGTTGTCTCTTTGCCTTCTTTTGCTGCCTGTTGCTGTCTGTCTAAAAAGTACATAAATTATTTCTTAAAAGAAAAGAGAATGTTGTCATGTATGTGTGTGTGTGTGTGTGTGTGTAGGTTTTTTTTTACTGATTTGTATCTCGTGAGAGTTGTTAAATGTAACAGTTTTTGTTTTTGTCGTTTTGTCTCTTGAGATTTTTTTTTTATTTTTTTTGAGTGCAATCAAAAAATGTTAAGAAAAACAAAAAGAAAAAAAACTGTTCCGAAAATGAAAGTCGATTAGAAGTTTTTTTGTTTTGTTTTTTTTTTTTCCTGCATTTTTTTTCTTTTTTTTTTTCTTATTTTTTTTTCTTTTTTTCTGAATTTTTTTTCTTATTTTTTTTTCTTTTTTCTGAATTTTTTTTCTGATTATTTTTTTTTCTTTTTTTTCTGATTATTATTTTTTTTTTTTTTGTGGAGAAATCTTAATTTTTGTAAATGAGCCAAAATGTTTGCTATACTAATCAGTTGAATTATGATAAAAGAAAGAAAAAAAAAAAACTAAGCCTCCATTAACACGCTTATTAACAAAAGTTATATGTGT